>JAAEAF010014820.1:0-82189 GCA_011037195.1 Triatoma infestans | reverse complement strand
GGATAACGACTTTTTCTCGGAAACTAAGATAGCTAGAAAAAAAACTGTAAAATACGTCACCGTAGTTATTTGTTAGAAATCCAAATTTAAGTTGCAAATTTGTTTTGGTGCTTCGAGAAGCGAGATACAGGCACCAACTTCATTTTTTCAAATGGGGAGGTGTGGTTTTTATTTAAGAAATATATTCGTCTATTTTTGTAAGAAAAATTTACTTGAACTGGCCCGCACCATTGGAGATGCATGCACATGCTTTTTCCCAATTGTACCTTACGACCAAAGAAATACATCTCTAATGGTGGGGGCCAGTTCCAGCAAGATCTGTAGTTAATGAGGAGTAAAATTTATAATAAAATAATAATTTTCTTCTTATTCAATCAAAAAACCGTTATAATATCATTTTGAAATTTCTTATAGGAATCATGTTTTCATTCATAACTTGTAAAATATCGCTCAAAGAAAAAAACCGTTCAAGTAAATTTTTCTTACAAAAAATAGAGGAATCTATTTCTTAAATAAAAAACCACACCTCCCCATTTGATAAAATGAAGTTGGTGCGTGTATCTCGCTTCTCGAAGCACCAAAACAAATTTGCAACTTAAATTTGGATTTCTAACAAAAAACATGCGGGGACACGCATTTTTTTAGTTTTTTTCTAGCTATCTTAGTTTCCGAGAAAAAGTCGTTATCCATATACCTTGAGACACCCTGTATAGTATATACAGGGTTCGTATTTAGGTGACCTCAGAGCATATATTATTTCCGGTGAAAACTCAATTTTGAAATTTTTTTCACTATCTCAATAGTATGAGAAAGTAAAAAATCACAAATCTATAATATGTAGTTTCGAATTTCTGGATATAAAAATTTTGGAAATTATCAGATGTCATAAATAAGCCTTATTCTAGATTTTAGATTTCTCATAAGATTTTTTTCTATTTGTCGATGTAATTTTCTCTACATATTTCTCCTATAAAATCAATACTAAAAGATATACATATATTAAAATTCAACGTTTTATTACAGGAAACCAGTAACATACGATACAAAGCAATTTTTGTTTCTAATCGCTATTAATCTAATATTTAAGACGTAGACAAAGCAATAAATAGACATGGAATTTCATGGAATTCCGTCTAGTCAATAATAACACTAGGAATGCTAAACAAAAATAATCATCTTAGACATACTGGCAATTGTTTTAATGTCATTTTTTAATTTTTTGACTTAACTAGTGGTTGAAATGGTTAAACATTCTAATTGTATAGGGTTGTTATAATTAAAAATATTAATTGACAGACCTACTTATATAGTTGAGTGCTAATTAATTATTATTATTATTATTATTAGTGTAAATATAGTGGAATTTTGCCTTAAAAAAAATTAATAATAATAATAATGTTATACGTAAATTAAATAAAAAAAAAAAAAAAATAATAATTCAATATATCTAACATTATTATCAAACATTACGATTAACTTAATAACTACCTGGATCTGTTACGTTCTAGACTTCCTGTTAAACAGTGGGAATGGTAAATAGTTTTTTTTTTGTCAATAACCGGAAACTAGTGTTATTAAATTATTCATAATGTCTAGTAACCTATTTTTCTTTCTTCATAAAACAACAATATTGTTACTTGGAAATTTATATACTAAATTTATCAGCACAAATAGACAAACAGTTTGTCTACCTGTCTGGCTGGCTCCGCTAGTTGAAGTTCTGACTGTCTCTGCTATTTGTTCGGGTCTGTTATTATTATTATTATTATTATTATTCTATTCTATTTTATTTGTTATTTGTATTGTCTAGTCTAAAATATTTCTGAGAAAATTTCACGTATTATTAGTTAATGTTTTATGATTTATTAATATTCTGCAAATTAAAAATCACCATATTGCTAGAGAAAAAAAAAATTCGTTTAATAATAAATAATATGTGATATTATAGGGTAATATTTAGTAAGTATTTTGAGCCAAATGTTATTTTAACTATTTAATGAAGACTGTCTCGTATTTTTTTTTTTTTCCTGATTGATTTATTATTACATGCAGTAGTATGGCCATTATCAGAATTAAGTTATTACTGAGAATATATATGATTTCGAATAATAACAAAGATTTTTAATGTTAATATTTTTAATGTCCATGATTTTTGCAAATTCAATTAGTTGAAATAAAATAATTGAAACTAAACCATGTCGTAACTGCATGTGAACAGCAAATGCTTGACAGATAGCGATCTGTCAGGCATATGGAGTCAGCATATCGTGCTTTGCCATCACCGTTTTTGTTTTCTCACCTGCACTACTAGAACGCTTACTAACGGAACTTATCTACTTTTGTTGTGGTGGTTGGTTCCGCAGAGCTGGAAAGCATCAGAGACATTTTCCGTGGTAGCCTGCTTCATTTTGTGGTCACCGACGGTTCATCTTCAGGATGCGTTTTTCATACAGTGTGACAACACAGACTTGCACAGAGTAAATTTTGTTTTCACACTGACTGGTGTCTTTAACTGTATTTAAAACTAAACTCTTAAACTAGGTCAAGGGGTATGGTCAGCTGGGTGGGAAAACACGTGTTTGGGTTGTTAAAGGGCAAATTTTACTTACAATGAAAACAACACGTGGAGGTTTAATTTTTAAACTCGTTCGTCAACGAATACCGTACAAACATCTCAATACAACCGCACTCTCTGAATTCTTGCAGATTATTTTCTCCAAGCTTTTAGCCATTAGACCATTCGCTGGAGGTTAAATCGAAATAGCTGCACATATCAGCTATAAAGTTCACACGTATCAGCAAAGTTTTTTCGTAGTGTATAAGTTGTCATTATAAGTGTTGGCTCGTATTCTGAGGTAATTTTACAAGCATGAACGCGATGATCTTTGTGAAGTATTTAGGAAACACATCTAATCCTTAGAATTAAGAATCAGTCAGCTCAATAAATTCGTATTTTGAAATCCTAGATTATCCTAAATGGTAGATACCTTTGAAATTGTATCACCAAAGCTATTTTCTCAAATAGCAAAAACAATTAGTTTAATGAGAGTTTTAGTAGCGTTGCTATGATAATAATGACAATAATATGAGAAGACCTTTAAGAATTCAACCTATTCACTGTGAATTTTTACTCACAACTCAAAATGTACTGTTTACTTTCTAGATATATCTTTAGATCTTGAAGTACAATCAGGAAAGGTTATTCCACTTCTAACCTCTCTCTCTCTCTTCTTCAATGACATTCCTACTACAAGGTATAAGAAAACTTTTTATCATCCTCGTTCTCTCCAATCCACAAATGTGTCATCTGTATAATGGATATAATAGGCTTGTTTTTATGGAAGAAGTTAAATTTAGTTTGCGACGTTGCCACTAGGTAGTTCTTTCTGAAAATAGTCTCCATTTTCATTATTGTAATTGTATCCTTTCTTTTTATAACTACTAACAGAAATAAGATGTCTTTACAAAAGGTCGTTGAACCCAGAAATGATGAATGTAAGAATGAGTAAGTATTTACGTCTCTGGGTATGTGGGGAAGCTTGTAAAGAGCAAGGAAAAGTTAAAAGATCTTCAAAAATGATATTTTATTTTGCTAAATGAAGGGGAAACCGGTGGCCCAAATCAAAAACTAGTTCCCGAAAGCTTATTGATTTTTCCTTTTCAAAATTATTATTTTTGTTTGAAATAATAATAAGTCCTCATTAAAATGTTTACATCATTAAAAGTGTTATTAAACTTTACTATAACTGTAAAGATACTGTACGATTATCATATTACTAATCATATAATAAAGAGATGTAATGGTATCCAGCAGAATGGCATCCAGCAGAGAGAAGAGAGGCTCTCTCTGGTTAACAGAGACTACTCTCTGACTTAGGCAGGTTAGAGTCGATTCCCTCGTTGCTTTTTAATACACAAGAGAAGCATCCAGCAGAATGGCATCCAGCAGAGAGAAGAGAGACTCTCTCTGGATGCCATTCTGTTGGATGCCATTACAGAGATGAATTAAATACGGTAAAAAAAAAGTTTGAAGAAATCCTGTTTTTTAAACGGAAGTGCAAATTTCAAAATGGTTTGTTCAGCTTATAGCTCGCGAGTTTCTTATCAACGTATTCATTGTATTTCAAAATTTTTCCGGAAAAATGAATTTTAGTGGCACTGGGTGGGGTGGGAGTGGGGAAGCTGGAGGTGTTAATCTAAAGCTCTAATGCGCCACGCATAGAACATTTTTGGTGGCAGATAAGAGAACTAATCATTTAGTAAAAACGCCGATTTTTTTTTTTTTTTTTAATTATCAATCAGTTAAATAGTCAACTGCGAGAATATTTACAGTTAGAGAAAGTCGCGTGATTGTTTCACACTTGATTATTTAATTATAACAGAAAACAAACATAGTTATTACCTTATGCTAGCAGAATATCTTGATCTATTACCTGGTAATATTCCTTCTCTCATCGCATCTACTCATCCTCTTTCTCTTCGGATGCTGTAGCTCTTAATTGGTCTTTCTGTTTATTCTCTCTTTTTCCTTGTCGTCATCAATAAATATGATAACTTCTTGATATGCTATTAATCATCCCTGGTTTTCATCCAATTTTTCCATCGCTACCGGAAAATCTCAATAAGTAATAGATTTTTACCTTCTAGTGTCTACCATGGAAAAGTTTTTCTGGGGGTTTATGGGAGTTGGGAGTGTCTGGGTCAAGAATTCTATGGTCAGGAGCTTGTGGGCAAATTTCTTATCATCTTCCAGGCAGAAATTTATGCAGGAGATTTAGATCCTATTCGTTAGCCAGACAGCCATTAAAAGACTAAAGTCAGGTGGTCCCAGTTTAAAAATGCTAATGGGAATTACAGAATATTCAACGAACTGGAAACAAAACAATAAAGTTACCCTATACTGGGTGCCTAGGCATGTTAGCATGGAAGGTAACGAGACAGCTGAAATACCTGGCTAGAGACCAGAATTCTTCCGTGGCATAAGCGATCAGCTACTAGGCCAAAAGTCAACAGAGTATTGGTCTGGATAACTTTCACAGGACTGAGGAATAGAAGAAAATTTTTGCATCAGTCTAAGCAAAAATAGGCTTCGTATGTAGGCAGGTTACCTCATGGGAAATTACAAACCCAGGATGCTACCACGAGAAGTTGAGCTTAGGTAAACGATAACGTCAGAAGATTCTGTGGTTAGATGGTAGACACTCCAACACACCTGCGATACTATCATTCAAAGAAGAATTTAGAAGCCTGTGTATTATTGAAGGAGGATAGATATCCTGTTGAATATGTGGATAAGTACGCAATGCTAGCTAAAATCTGGTATTTTATCCGTCGTAGCATGAATATTTCTTTTATTCCTGACAGGTTTCGGATTTTCATCCATCTTCAGGGTAAATTTATCAAGTACGTGCAGAGAGTTCACTTCAACGCAATATTTCTGATGTACTCGACACTTGTTGGTTTGTTATAATAAATATGACAATCAACAAACCAATAAGTGTAGAGTGTAACAGAAATATTGCGTTGAAATACAACTCTCTACACGAACTTGATAAATTTACTCTGACGATGGATGAAAGAAATAAAAGAAATATCCATGCTGCCACGGATAAAATACCCGAGGATATATTCTGTTTGAAATCTTCTTATATTTTAGGATTTCTTAAGGAAATCAATGTGGAAGTGGTCTCCTTAAGTTGAAAAGTCTCATCGGGTACCGGCAGTGAGCAAGGTTAGACATATTTTATGCGAAGTGGGATTAATGAACCCCTCCCCAAACGGAGAAGCCAGTTCTTATTTGTCCATATCCTATGGGAAAAAAAAATGAAAGGCCCTAATTTGTTGTTAATTTTAAACCACAGATTAACATAGTTTACGGTAATTCCATATTTAGATAGGTTAGAAAGGATATGAGTGAGATTATTTATAACATTGAGAGAGTAAGGGTGGTTGTGTGAAGGGTTTTAAGCGGGGGGGAAGAGCCGGTGAGTGGGTGGAGGGCGGATATGTCAACATTGTTTATATGTCATTTAATCTTTCTTCAGATATAGGGCAGCGCTTTGTGTGTTTGTGTGTAATGTAATGTAGTTGTGTGAGCAGCTATAGTTTAATATAGAGTGAACAGACTGTTTATGGTGTATAATAATATCTATTACATATGTTGTCTATAGATATACACACACACGCACAGAGAATTATATAAACGATATACATACAGGAAATAGAATTATTATTATATTATTGTTTAATTATTGCACCGCAACCTCCCTCAGAGCCCTTCTCACTGCGCGCCGATCAACGGGAAGTTAGCTGTAAAAACTCCTAGCAAGAGAAAAATCCAAGAGTGTATGGCCGGATTCGAACCGGAGACCTTCGCATTGCTAGTCCAGCGCGCTACCACTGAGCTAATCCTTTTATTAAACTGCCATAACAGAAAGTCGTATGAATGTTTCGGCATTAGTTTTTTGTTATTATTATTTATTTTTTTGAGTGTGTAAAAAAGCTGGTAAATTTAATAATATTAACTAGAAAAACTTGATGTTTATTTATTAAAAAGTTAAAAAAAAAAAAATAGAAAAAATTTACTTTTCTTTACATTGTATTAAAGAGGTTTACCAAGTTGGGGTTAGTAGTTGGTTCAAGTTTATAAAAAAAAGTTAGGAAAATAACTTTTAAACTGAAATAGGTTAGAAAATGGGAGCAAAATATTTTATAAACTTTTGTTAATTATAAAAGATTATTTATAAAAAATATATTCATATATAATTTACTTGATTAGGAATTACAATATATTGTAAGTGTAATTTTATGTATAATAATAAGATTAAATACTTGATAATCGTGTGATATTCTTTTTACATTAAATGTCATTTACATGTCTCAGTGGAGAACTTGAAACTTTTTCATAGAACTTTATTTGAATTAATCAAGAATTACTATACATAGAATAATACAGCATGGTTTAAATCTTGAAAAGTTATCTTCATAGTAAAATTATGGAAGAGCTTTCATTTTGTAAATAAATGTATATACATAGCTTTTAGTGAGGACTTGTTTTATACAAAACTGACATTAAACAAAATTCTGACTAAATGCACAACCTCAGAGACTTTACAATGAAATGTAAAACTTTTTACGTGCAAAAATTTATATAAATGTGCAAAGTATTTGTGTTTTTAATATATTCATAATATTATTATAATAAATGAACTATGTAAAAATGAAAAAAAAAAAAAAAAAATATTGTGTACTTACTCACACGACATTCTTACAATTCAAATTTTTTCTTTGGTGGAATATTGGTGGTGAATGGAGAAATGATAGCATACAAACTGACACTAAAAATTACAATTAAAATTATCCGATTACTAGATATTGTAAGCAAAAAACTGTGCCAGTGATACAGAACTGAAATTACCCTAAAAAAAAATATAAAAAAAATTCAACACTGTTCACCAAAAAAAAAAAAAAAAAAAAATCTGGTATGAAACACTCACACAACTTTCTCTTACTCCTGTTCTCAAAATTATAATTGACAAATTATATATAGTTTGTGTACCAAACTTAATGAAATTCGTCGAAAACTGAAAAAACTGTTCAGCAAAAGCGCACTTCCGGTTTACTAATTTTCTTGAAACTCGGAATTTTTGCCATCTATTTATTTCTAATTAAGATTGTTTGGATGATAGAATTGTATAACCTATCTTACAATTATACTTTATCAACTATGATACCACTTTAGAGAAAAACTTAAGCCCACTCTTCCCCTAAAAGTACCCTTAAATGAATTTTCCCGGAGAAATGTTTCTAATAAAAGTTGTAGATCTTTGTATGTGTAGTTTATACGGAATGTTTCCAGCAAAACGTTGGAGCCATTTTTGACAAAATCGCAAAAACGTAAAAAAAATACTAGTGAAGTGGTACTTCCGGTTGAGGAATTTCGACAGATAGCGCAATGTCAGATCTCACAGTGGTACCTAAACGGAATATCAAGTTTCAGCTTTCTACGGTTTTTCGTTTTTGAGCTATACTGTTCACATAACCACCCACCCACACAAACACACACACACAAACACACACACAAACCATTTGCTAAAAACCACTTTTTGGACTCAGGGTACCTGAAAACGGATATTTTCGGTGAAAACTCGATATCGAACATTTGGCACGATTACAATACTTCCTCTTACTAGGAGTAAGAGAAAGTAAAAACGAAGCTATAAATAGAATTGTTTCAAATTGTCAGAATTGCAGTAAGTTTTTCTGGCGCTTCAGAAAATTAGAACTTGTTACGGATGCGTACGATGAATGCAAGAAATATAAAAATATATTTAATTTGAACAAAAATCAAAATTATGAAAATATGTGACATTCCCTTTGCAGAAGGACTTTTCAGGTAGAAGACCACTATTGTCTTTTAGAGTTCATGAACTTGATAGCATTGTGTATCCTTCTTCTCACAGGGGGAGATTTGAAATAACAATTAGAAGACATTCCTTCAAGGACGGTTTGTTGTAGACACCGAAGCAGAACACTTGTTTTTCGCTCTCTTAGAATCAGTGGCAGTTTACGTTAAATCAATCCGGTATACTTAAGAGCAGATTATTGTAATATTGTAAAGATTAAATTCCTTTAGAGAAAAATATAATTATTTTAAAAATAGTGGTGCTCTCTTGATTATTACTAATACTTCTCTCTTAAAATTACAAACATAAGCCCTTTTACTAAACCGCTCGTGCTACTACAAACATACAACAACACCACACCAAACACATTTCACGTAACACATCGTGATCCTGGTAGAATTTACAGTCGGCTATTATGGTCTTGTGTAAGAGAACTAGCTCCTGACGATACTAGCTTCAAAAAATATTCCGACAGCTCTGGCACCAAATTAGGGACCAGAGAAGGACTGTTTCCTTAAAATGTATACCCAATACTGTGGTATTAGCAAAATCGAGGAGGCAGATCGACTGGTTTCTTGAAGGTGTAAACAAGAAAAGAAAAAAAATTAGCCGAACCGAAATAGTGCATTAGTGGACAGCTTAATGTTGCTGTTCCCCTAAAACTCCCCCACCCACCATATTAATTTTCTTTAAATAATTCTTCAAATAAAAGTGACAAGCATGAAAAGAAAATCATAAAAAACTGAAAACAAAAAACATGAAGGGCCAAGGCTTGCCAGACATCGATTTGAATGGGGGGGGCGTGTGGTAAGCACGCCGCAGTTCCCACGCCATTTAGTTCCGGCCTTCGCTACCTAGGGCGCTACTAGCTGTAGCTTCCCACTTTTTATCACCATGCTGGGTCAACACCGACATTGCCTCATGGGAATCGCACCCTGAATTCTCGCACGAAAGGCGAATGCACTAGCCACTAGACCAACGCGTGAGGAAGAAAAAATACATTCAATGAAGCTGTACTTTCGAATGATTAGATTTCGTCCGAAACCTTTGCGTCAGATACGGTGTTGGTCTCTAATTATCAAAATAGACCTGCACTAAAATATAGGTATTAAATAAAAAAAAATACATTTTGCGAAATATTAGAGAAATAATACGAATTTCAACTAAAAAAAAAACAAAAAAAAACAGCTATTGTACTTACTATAACTTAAAATTAAGTACATTTTATTATTTCATTCTGACATGATTTTTGCAGTAGAAATACACTTAATAACTTCCAATAAAGGTCACGCTGATACATATTAACCTAGTTTGTGTTTAAACGTATTCGATGAGGATGGTTGGTATTTGAACAGAAACTTGATAGATATCTTCTAGTGGAATGTGAAACACTGCTGCAATCAAATCTGTGTGTGTGTGTGTGTGTGTATATATATATGAAACTCATCAGGTTTATCGTTTAATAAACACCCACAAACCCTTGAAAGCTACCAACCGTTATTTGCATAAATACAATGCTAGTAACTGTTAATTTTCTGTGGTCCTCTATGTCTAATTTATGTCAGTTACATTTGTCAGAAAAGTTAATAATGACAAATATGGTAGCGGTAATTTTTATAATAATCCTCTAAACTAAACAGAACAGATTTTTCAGTTTTTTTTTTGTAGTTTTTCGAATATGGCTTCAAAGATTTTCTTTAAACTTGAAATGCTTATTGCACTCATTTGTATTGTTTTAATAAAAAAAAAAAAACTGGTGTGAAACACTCACATAACTTTCTCTTACTCCAGTTCTCAAAATTATAATTAACAAATTTTATAGTTGTGTACCAAATTTAATGAAGAAATTCGTCTAAAACTGAAAAACTGTTCAGCAAAAGGCACTTCCGGTTTACTAATTTTCCTGAAACTCGGCAATTTTGGCCATCTATTTATTTCTAATTAATTTTTTTGTATGGTGGAATTGTATAATCAACTATGATAGCATTATAGAGAAAAACATGACCCACCCCTCCCCTAAAGTGCCCTTAAAAGAATTTTTCCAGAGAAATGTTTTAAATAAAAGTTGTAGATCTTTGTATGTTTAGTTTATATTGGATGTTTCAAGAAAATCGTTTGAGTCATTTTTGAGAAAATTGCGAAAAAGTGAAAAAAAATCATTTAGTAAAGTGGTAAAGTAAACGCACTTTTGGTCATCCGATCTTTTTCAAACTCGGAATTTCAACAACATATTTAATTCTAATCAACATTATTTAGATGACAGAATTGTCTAATAAACTGAAATAGCACTTTAGAGATGAAAACCTAACCCCACCCCTCCCTCAGAAGTGGCCTTAAATGAATTTTCCTGGAGAAATGTTTCAAATAAAAGTTGTAGCTGTTAGTATATGTAGTTGATATAACAAGTTTGAAGAAAATCGTTGAAGCCATTTTTGAATAAATTGCAAAAACGTAAAAAAACAACTAGTAATGTGGTACTTCCAGTTGAGGAATTTTGACACATGATCCACTGTCGGATCCCATGGTGATAACTAAACGGCATATCAAGTTTCAACTTTCTACGGTTTTTCGTTTTTAAGCTATGCTGTTCACGTACATACACACACACACACACAGACACACACACACACACACACACACGCAGAGACCATTTGCTAAAAACCATTTTTTTGAACTCAGGGGACCTCAAAACGGATATTTCCGGTGACAACTCGATATCGAAAATTTGACACAATTACAATATTTCCTCTTACTAGGAGTGAGAGTAAGTAAAAAAGTAAAAGATTTTTAACGTTACGTTTAAATTTTAATAATGGCGGTATAAGGTCTTGAAACAGAGGAAGCCCACAGTGTCCATTTAGGTATCTACCTATGTACTTACCTTTTTTAACGTAGAATACGTTTTATGAAAGCCACCTATTTGGTGAAAAGCAAACGTTTCTCACATGAAAAAGCGAACGAAGGTTTTCTTATAACAGTGTAGGGTGGTTTGGAAGAAGTGGTGAAAAACGTATTCTATGCATGCTGACTGTCATATGACAGATACCGTTTGAAATTTTTCATGGCTAACCAATCCAAAAATTTCAATACATTGCAATTGTAAAGATAATATACATTAAGTGAAATTGTATTAATTGGAGCAGTAAAAGAAAATCCTATGAAGCTTTTAAATCAGATTTTTTTTTTTTCGTAACGGTTTAACATTTTACATAATATGATAAACAAAGAATCAGAATTCCATTCAAACTAATATTTCAAATCAATTGGTTCCAGTATACATGATCAGCTGGCGACCGCCTTGTTTATTGATCGGCCATTAATTATGCATCCAGGATTTTGTTATATACAGCGGTACCTTGAATTATGGGCGTCCTTCTTCAAAGTTTACGTCTATTTGTTCTTATAGAAGATCTGATTTCAATTACAAATCCTTTCTTGATATATATCCAACCAGTGTTCTCTTAAATTTTATTCTAGTTTCTCCTTTAACCGATTCATCTTATATCTAGCAACTTAAACTTCATATATATTTATATAATTCCATAAATAATAATGAATAGATACTGTTGTTTAGAAAAGTACGAAAAAATTGTCAATTTTGAAATTATTATTCTAGTAGAAATTTATATGTTAAAACTTGCTTGATCTATTTATCCTTAATTGTGTCATGTACTTTATTATTAATTACTTTCTCTTACTGCTGTGGGAGAAAGTATTGGGATCATTGCAAATTTTTAAAACAGAATTTCACCGAAAATAATGTATTATTAGAAAAAGATGCTTGTGTTTGTTGTGAGTATAATGCTATCTAAGGAACGTATCTTAGGGATAGAAGGAAAAGTTAAAGAGAGTAGGGGGCTAATCCAGCCGCCCGCATTAAAAGGGTGCCTGGACCGACCAACTCTTTCTCATTCAAACGCTATTCGAACAATCACCAACACTCAGCGGCCATCGTTCTTACACCTTCATTCTGCCAGTCACTCTGTCATTCTCTTCTCACGCTACCATACTTTTACTCTAAATTATACAATATTATATTCATATACAATATTAACAGCGTACGGTAAGAATAATTATCTCAACCTAAATTCCTATTCTGTCTAACTCCTAAAAACATTCACTAAATGTAAGCAGCATAACTGTGAAAAACGAAAGGAAGCTCAAACTTGATATGTTTGGGAATTACTAGGAAAAAATCAGACAGGAAGTAATTGGTCAAAAGCCTCCAACGCTCAACAAGTGAAAGTACCACTTTATTGAATAGATTTTCCAGTTTTTTACGATTTCCCCAAGAATGGTTCCAATATGTTTTTTAGAAAATAAAAGTCGCCATGCACATTTTGACATCTTTATCTTCTGATGTTCTCTTTTCTAGTTAACAGAGTTCATTGTTAATGGGTACCATGTCTTTACTGGACGGCTGGACCGACAACTCTCTCTCTCATTCAGACGCTATTCGAACAATCACCAACACTCAGCGACCATCGTTCTTATATCGTCATTGTGCCAGTCAGTATGTTATTTTCTTCTCACGCTCCCAATGCATATAAACCATTTTTAAGGTTTTCAAAACGCGCAGTGTTTCAGCTGCAAAATGTAACACTAAATTAGTTAAAAATTTTATGGAACATTTAGGTGGGCATTTTTTAAGTGCAAGTAAAAATCGCTTAAAAAGTCTGCTTTACACCCCGAAAATAAAATTCCTTTTAACCAGACGCTAAAGCTTGATTTTTACCCTCTCTTACACTTGTTAAAAGAAATTAGTGTGATCGTGTCAAATTTTGAAGATTGATTTTTCACCGGATATTCACACTTTTGAGGTCTGCTGGGTACGATAAAAGTTATTGTGTAAACAATACATCCCAAAAAACGAAAAGTGGCAAAAATCACAAACTAGCTGTTCCATTATGTTCATATAAGAATTTCTGCATTTCTCTGGCATGCAATAAGGAATAAAAAAATATTTTTACGCCCAGCCTATGATGAGATATGGCGTAAATTAATACCGTGTGTAATAAAAAGTACCGCACAAATTGTGGGATAATTTGCCGCATAAAGAAATGGAATTCGTGTAAAAAAAAAAAGTGATCACAATAACTTGGTACAGCATTAAGAACCCGTAACAAAAATCGAAAGTTTAACCAAAGTAATAAAAAAAAATGAAATATTGCCCATTAAGATAAATATTATTACACACAAACAAACACACACACAAAATCAATTAATCAATTAAATTTGTTCCCATTAATTAATGTTTTTAATAAAACAAAAATTGAAAAAAAAAAAAAATTCAACAGACAAATTATTGACTCATAAAACAATCATCAAATGACAAAAGCCTTTCATAAAAGGGGGGAAAAAAGTTATGACGGAAAATTAAATATATATATATGTGTGTGTGTGTGTGTGTGTGTGTGTGTGTAACAAACATATTTAGAAATCTGAACTTCCCAATGTAATCATAAATCTAACAGTCTATATTTTTAGATACAATGTCAATATTTGGTTCAAAAGATATTATATCATGTATGTTTATGTTAGGCCCACATATGGATTGTTTAACTAGCAGGCAATATATAGCCTTGTCATTTTATATGAATAATTGGCTGAAATTTTTGCCTTCAATAGGTATTTTATTTATTTATTTTTTCCTCTCTTTCATGAATGAATAATTTTTAACTTTTCTTATTTTGCCTTTAATATTTTTGTTTATTTTCTTTAACAAAATAGTAGTGGTAACATTTTCGAAATATAATTTTATATGTTAACCATTACCGATTATAATAGAAAAATAGTTATTTATTTAAAAAGTGAGAAAAGTTATGACTATTACACACTCCAGTTCAGAGTTTGACCGCATGAGCGCAGTGAATTCTTCAAACTGGATTGGACAGTTGTAAAAAAAATACTTTCCTCATGAGATAAGTATTAGATCTTGTAATTTGTGTAGATCGTTGAGAGAAATGATAAAATAAATATAAATAATGATTTTTAGAATTAAGTGAAACATATTAGTGAAAATATTAGTTGTGGTGGTTGGTTCCGCAGAGCTGGAAAGCATCAGATACATTTTCCGTGGTAGCCTGCTTCATTTTGTGATCATGGACCGGTTTCGGGCGTTCGCCCATCTTCAGGATGCGTTTGTCAGACAGTGTGATAACACAGACTTGCACACACGAGTGTATAAACTGAAATTGCGCTGTGCAAGTCTGTGTTGTCATACTGTCTGACAAACGCATCCTAAAGATGGGCGAACGCCCGAAACCGGTTGATGACCACAAAATGAAGCAGGCTGCCACGGAAAATGTCTCTGATAGTTAAAATATATTTAATATTAGTTGCTATTTTGTGCAATTTCAAGATTGGGTTTTTTCAAAGGTTGGGTGAAACAATGAGTGACAGTTAGAAAGGTAGAATACCTCTGGTTACAATAAAAGGAATTTACCTTCCTTCCATTCTTCAGTTGGGGGAGGGATTATATATATATATATATATATATATAGCCTGAAATAGGGGAAGATCAGATTTCTATGGTTGATGAAGGAGTTCAATTGATATTACAGTGTCGT
This sequence comes from Triatoma infestans, assembly GCA_011037195.1. Taxonomy (NCBI): domain Eukaryota; kingdom Metazoa; phylum Arthropoda; class Insecta; order Hemiptera; family Reduviidae; genus Triatoma; species Triatoma infestans. The sequence continues at coordinate 67,215 of JAAEAF010014820.1, read as the reverse complement.
AGTGCTAAAGGCCCAACCTTCAAGTTAAACACTCTTAAATATTTTAGGTCTATAAAAAGTATTATAGTTTCTGCTTAAATGTTATTATTACCATTATTTACTATTATGTAGTGTAGCTTTATCTTTGAATTATATGTATTTCTTTCTTATGTTTATTCATTTGCTTCTTTTGTAGCCCTTAACGAATTCAGTTAAACACAGACCTCACGAGATCCCCTTTTGAGAAGATTCAATTACAAACTGTTATAATTATTTAATTATTTTCTATTTTGAATTTATTTTTTTTTTTTAATAATCGCCCTAGTAGAGATTAGATTGTGGAGGGAATTACTGCATTGCGACCTGAAAGATCTATTGTGCCCTTCCGGAGCGGAGCCTTCTCCAATGCACAGTCGGCCTCCAAGCAGTGCTCTCTTCGCCAGTTAACTAGGGACGGAGACCCTAGTTTGAGTACTGTGTTTATCCTTGTCTGTAAAGTGTAGACTGTATGTGTAGTTCAAGTGTACTGTGTGTACTGCTCTGACCAAGTGCGTGGTGTACTTTTGCTGTGGTAAGGGTCGCTACCCCAAGAAACTGCATGCAACAGATACCTCTTGCGGGCAATCCCCCTAGTAAATCACATTACAGAATATTAAAAAAAAAAAATAAAAAAAATGAAAAGGTACAAATACTGAGAATGTATTTTTAATTCAAAAGTCCCCCCCCCGTACTTATAACGCACCCCTACACTGTAACCTGTTCCGTTTGGTGTAACCTCCAAGATGCCCTCTTAAATTATTAATTTTCCCAGAGAAATGTTTCAAATAAACAGTTGTAGCTCATAATATATGTAGTTGATATACCAAGTTCGGGCAAATTGTAAAAAGCCGGAAAAAAATCCCTTTCCGTAAAGTGGTACTTCCGGTGGAGAAATAGTGACAGATAACTTCCTGTCGGTGCCTATGGTGATGCCTAAATAATTAGTCAAATTTGAACTTTTTGTGATAGGTTTTTTTATGCCCATTTTTTAAAAACAACTTTTTCGGACTCAGAGAACCTCAAAACATGTATTTTACCGGAAATACTCGATATCGAAAATTTGACACCATTGGCAATATTTTCTTTTACTAGAAGTAAGAGAAAAAGTGAAAATGCAAATACAAAAATATTCCAGTGTAAATATAAAAAAATTAGACAAAGTATATAAAGTGAGTAACCAGTTCATTATGTTCTTATCTTTGATAACATAATGAAAGATAAAAGACTCCTTCAAAGAAAGGAAGCGAAAAAAGAAAAAAAAGAAAGAAAGTTGACAACAACTCCACCATCTTGAAATACAACTCCCACCCCTACTTGTAGGTAGTAGGATAATTCGACACGTACTTCTTAAAAGGGAGACCTGAGTAAAAAGAGGCCAACATTTTTTTATGCACACCTTAAAGGTCGCCTGACTGTGACGAAAAAAAAAAGGGAGAAAAAGTAAAAGAACAAAAAAAAAAAAAGGAGAAGTTTAGTAGAAAGGGAATAGAAAAAAGAAATGTTGCCAACATACTCCTACTTCACACTTTTCTAGAGTGTCTCCGCCAACGGCAAACGTAAGTGTCAGTAAAGTGTGGACTATATTGTAATTGGAGTGCTAGATGTTATATTTTTATATTACTTCTTACTAACAAGTTTTATTTTACTTTGTTATGAGAAAAAAACTGTGACTAATTAGAATATTTTTTATTTTATTTTTGTATATTTCTGAAGACTAGTGATTCTTCTGCCAAGAAGTCCAATAGAAAACTGGATTTCGAAACGCGTATTGCAAATTATCTTCAAAATGGGTCAAATAAACTGCGAGACGGGCTTTCTCTTCTACCTTCTTGGCTATTTATGAATGACATGTTTATCATTCAGCCATTAATGCTTGAGTGATACTGAACTAACTAATTAGTTACTCATTCATTCCTTCCGTGAAACTAACCTACCACATTCATACAAATAAATAAAAACACGCTAATAAATACATTTGCATCTATCGCAACTCATTTGTACAAACTATCACACCAACTTCATCATACGGTGGGATGGATGGAGTACTCGATATTCCTCGCACCCCTATATACTTAACCTAATATATAAATTATATGTACACTATATACAATATAGGTATATACAAGATCAACTGAAATTTTCCATTCAACTGTATTTGGCTGTATTGAGTATATCAACTGTATTTGGCTGTATTGAGTATATCAACTGTATTTGGCTGTATTGAGTATATCAACTGTATTTGGCTGTATTGAGTATATCAACTGTATTTGGCTGTATTGAGTATATCAACTGTATTTGGCTGTATTGAGTATATCAACTGTATTTGGCTGAATTGAGCATATCAACTGTATTTGGCTGTATTGAGTATATCAACTGTATTTTGATTTGGGCTTTTGAGTATAGCAACTGTACATCCTGCGCTGGTATTGATATATCACCTGTATTTGGCTGTAGTGAGTATATCAACTGTATTTGTGGGCTGTCTTGATAATCAAACCCCTAGCGCTATTCTCGGCCCGTCATTAACACCACCCTATATCAAACTGTATTGACTGGTCTTGAGTATATCAACTGTATTCCTGTAGTGAGTATATCAACTGTATTTGCTGTATTGAGCATATCAACTTATTTGGCTGTATTGAGTATATCAAACTGTATTTGGCTTGTATTGAGTATATCAACTGTATTGGCTGTATGAGTATATCAACCTGCGTAGTCTGAGCTCCCCTAATTCGAGTATATCCCACTGGTATTTTACCTCGGTTGCGCGCTGTATTGAGTAGTATCAACGATTTGGCTGTATGAGTACTATCAACTGTCGTTGGCCCTGTATTAGTCTCTCATCACTGTATTCGGGGCTGTTAATTGAGTATATCAACTGTATTTGGCTGTATTGAGTATTCACTGTATTTGGCTGTAATTGGTATATCAACTGTATTTGGCTGTATACGTCTTCCCTGTATTTTGACTGTATTGAGTATATCACTGTATTTTGGCTGTATTGAGGTATATCAACTGTAATTTGGCTGTATTGAGTATATCACTGTATTTGGCTGTATTGAGTATATCAACTGTATTGGCTGTATTGATTAGTCAACTGTATTTGGCTGTTATTGAGTTCCACTGTATTTGGCTGTATTGATATATCATCAACTGTATTTGGCTGTATTGAGTATATCAACTGTATTTGGCTGTATTGAGTATATCAACTGTATTTGGCTGTATTGAGTATATCAACTGTATTTGGCTGTATTGAGTATATCAACTGTATTTGGCTGAATTGAGCATATCAACTGTATTTGGCTGTATTGAGTATATCAACTGTATTTTGCTCTGTGCAAATCTATGTTATTACACTGTTTAACAAAAACATCCTGATGATGTGCGAACGCCCAAAACCGGTCGATAACTACAAAAAGAAGCAGATTATCATGGAAAATGTCTCTGATGCTTTCCAGTTCTGCGGAACTAACCACCACAACGTATATACAAGATATTTACAAATGGGGATTGGTGTACACGATATTTCAACCAATCCCGTAATACTTAAATCTAAACGCATTCATTCACTTACTCGTACACTTTCAGCAGGCAAACTTTACTTTTATTAACTACAATCATATTGTTTAGCCAGTTCTATTAATACATTTAACATAAATAAGCATTATTATAAAATATCTTCATAACGGAAAGAGGCCTCCTAATATTTATAGAATGTATTGAACATTGTCTCTCTGTTAGGCCATATTCCACACCAGTTTTAGACCATGTAACACACTATTTAAGATCACCATGGCAACAACTTTATGCCGAATGTTGTAGGTAATAAATAAATAATTTTATGCCGTATGTTGTAGGTAATAAATAAATAATCAGCTGTCTTAAAAGTAGGTTATTTAATTGTTTCATTTTGCCGGAAAATCATATTCTAGAGGGGTTATTTTCATGAAAACTGGTAGAATTTTATGTCCTTCTGCATTTCAAATATTATTCCGTTTAAAAAAAAAAATGGTCGTAACGTTTAACGGAAACAAAACATATAAAATTAGTATTATTTTATTTATATTTTAAAATAAAAAATTGCACCTTTTTTTTTAATTTTTTATAGCTTCAAAATAATAAATCTGCGCTAGTTTAAAAATAAATAATAAATACGATCAAACATGAAAACATCAATGCTATTCATGATTAATTGAGTCATTCCACTGCTTTTGTCCCACTTTACGAGAGAGTAGAAGGGGAAAACTGGTGACCAAAATATTGGCTAGGTCTATATTGGATTGTATTATTTATTTTATTGATTTTTTAAATTACTCTCAGTTGATTGTAGTTTCTAAATGATTAATTGTTTCTTTTACTTTCTTTTTTTGGCTGTAAAATATAATAGTTTTCTTCAGATTTTTGAAATTACATATTCCACCGGAAAAAATATGGTTGGATGTCCGGAGGCTTTTCAGTGCACTACCGGCCGGCCAGACATATTCTTTTGTTACACACAACACTGCCCATGACGCATTTCTTTTAAACGCTCCTAAAAAGAAAATTAGAGAAAGTAAAAAATCTAAGAGTAACACTAGCCTCGAACCAGGGATCTCTGCGTAGTGAATATCCAGCACGCTACCACTGAGCTAATTCATTTCCTGTTTATATCCAATTAATGTTTCGAAAAATGTCGCAACTTTCAATAAAGTAAAGTTGCTTAAGTTTTCTACTAATCCAGAATTTTTTGGATTTAATTATTAATGGTCAAACTATGGGTAAATCCATATATTTTTTATTCCGTCTTGAAATTGTACCTTCATAAAAAGCATTTGTGTAAAAAAAAAATAAAAAAAAAGTGTGTCATCAAAAAATGTTTAAGCACCCCTAAGTGAAAGTGTTGTTAACATCTGTTAACGGAACATCTAGCTAGTGTGATGGATGCAAGAAATATAAAAATATATTTAATTTGAAAAAATCAAAATTATGAAGAATATTGTGACATTCCCTTGCAAAAGAACATTTCAGGTAGAAGACCACTATTGTCTTTTAGAGTTCATGAACTTGAACAATTTTAAGACATAACAATTAGAAGACATTCCTTCAAATATAGTTTGTTGTAAACACCGAAGCAGAACACTTCAGGAAACGCTCTCTTAAACTCAGTACCAGTGATAGAGATTAACATTTATTCTAAATTAACAATTGATCTATTAAGCATAATAATTGTATACTGGTTTATTTAAATAATTTGAACCATTTTAAACAGCCATCAATATTTTATTTCATTTTATAATCTTCCAACGTTTCTTGCACTTAACGTGCCATTATCAAGAAATATAATACTATTGTACATTCTGAAAAAATTTTTTTACATATTATATTTATTTTATTAATCTTAATATCGTGCAACGTTACTATTATAATATAGTCCAACTGAATAATTACCTTGTTAATCATAAGTAGTATATTATTGTATTATGTTGAGAGGCTTCGTCCATTTAGATTAATTATTTTTATATATTCTTATTTTATGCTGTGTGTAACCCTAGGAGTTTTGTCAATAATAAATTTCTTATTTGAAATTGATGTCAGTCGTATAAGAAATTTATTATTGACAAAACTCCTAGGGTTACACACAGCATAAAATAAGAATATATAAAAATAATTAATCTAAATGGACGAAGCCTCTCATTTTAATTGTGATATTGCAAAATATTTAAATGTCTTTAAAGACAATATACTTAATTTAACCTACCAGTGTTTTCATAATTATTCTTATTACTTCACTCTCTTAGAACTTACAAACACAAGCCCTTTTACAAAACAGCTCAAGACACTACAAGCTACCACTACACTACAACACAACACACCAATTACATTTCACTAGTGGTTCATCCTGGTGACACGTGAAATGAATGGATAGAAATCCTAAAATATCTATTTTGGTAACAATGTTCCTTTCTCTTACTCGTAGAAAGGATTTTTTTTTTCTAAATTTAAGGCGCGTTCAACATCTATGTTCATTGGCGCCCAGAGCTTTCTCAGTGCACTGCCAGCCTCAGGATCGTGTTCTCTCGTTACAGATAGCAGTGACCATCACCGGACAGTGAGCTGTAGAGGCTCCTAGGCAGAAAAAATCTAAGAACCCGGGTCCTCCGTGTGGGAGTTCAGTACGCTAACCACTTAGCTATTCCGTTCCCTTTTTAGAAAGTATTGCTATCGTATCAAATTTTCAAAACTGGAAAATGATCTGTAATGTGTCTGTGTGTTTATATAAACCAAAAAAAATACGCGATTCAAAAACGTAAAATCGCGGAAACATAAGAAAATTCGTATTCCATTTAGAAACTACCAACCGCTTCTGACACTAACGTTTCAAGCAAAATCCATCAACCGGAAGTTATTATTTTTTTTTCCAATTTTCTCGAAACAGCTTAAAACTACTTTTATTATAATTCGTATACCATCTATATATATAAATATCTATCTTTTATTTATTTGAAACATAGATCCGGAGAAAATTGATTTTTTTTGAGGGAGGAGGAGGGATTTTTGGGGAACAGTAGCGTTATGGTTTCCTTACTCTAAAGTATCACTTTAATATATTGTTTGTTGGTACCACCTATATAATATTAATATACTCGAACACTAGAAGCATTGATAGAGATCCAAATTTGAAACCGGAAATCCAAATCGTCTAACCGAATGTGCAAGTTAACTCACTAGGACTAAGTTCACAAAGTTTAATAAATCTATTTATTTTGTATAAATCCAACAAACTTTTAAAGATGATAAGAAAGAGTAGCAATGACAGAGCGTAACCGAATAATGGTGGGAAATAGAAGACTGGAGGTCTCTTGCTGTAGAATATTTTTTTTTTGTATAAAATAAATACTGCCTTTATATATGGGCTTTCCTTTTCTCTACATACGCTCTAAGTGAAGATGTCTAGCATTTGTAGCGGCTTTATAGTGGCATCCTTATTTACCCGCCTTGGTCAGCTGGCTGGTGGGGAGTTATCAGTTGTTAGATATTTGATGAATTGTGTAGCACAGTAAATCGTTTTTGTAAGATGAAGAGGTAGTGAACTGTCTGTTAAAGACGTAAAGATTTGTTAAAGGCAGAAATAGATAGCACTTCTGACAATATAAGGCATTACTTAGACGACATGTCTCAGTAAAAGCCACTATTCCATTAGCCGCTATCGCAATGAACCACTTAATCTTCACAAATCAACTATGTGATGCTGCACTTCTATACAACTACATACCTAGTAAAAAAGAGCTTTACACATTCCATCTCAACGATAGGAATATAAAGAACATGATTACATGTTTTATGCATAGGAACATTTCTTTTGTACCGACGCTCCAACATCTATAAATGATCTTTTCAAATTACTAAACAAGAATATAATATTATTCTAAGTTAAGGACATATTATTTTAACAATAAACAAGTACATTTAATCTAAATGTTTTTATGTCACAAGACTTTCTCTTGCTGCAATTAACTTGGACATATTTTCCTCAAACTTGTAATTATTACTAAATGGTATGAGTACCTAAAATGTAATACAACGCCACTTTTGAGGGGGAAATGGGATCTTACATCCCTCCCCCCCCCCAGAAACCCTGTAAAGTAAATTTACACACCATAAAAAATTATAATGGATTTCTGGCAACATATCTTGCCTGCAAAAGTGTAATCATATGACAATCCGCCCAATTACTACGTCATTCGCCAAGTCTCATATGAGACATAACGCATCTCCCTACTATAAGCTAAGTAAGTGATATCAGGATCCATCCTAGCTTAACACTTAGGAGATTAGAAGGAGAACTTAGGGGAAATTATCAGCTAATATATAATAATAGCTAGTGGGAGTGAAATGTAAGGAAGAGCGAAGAATCAGACATCCAATGAATCAAACGTTAGTTACTCCCCTCCTAAGCCACACTAGGTAGGGAGAAATCTATTTATATGTATATATATATATATATATATATATAGAGAGAGAGAGAGAGAGAGAGAGTTACAGCAGAACAGTTTTTACAACAGTACATCCAGTCAGCAACCTACCTACTTACTTTCTAATTCTCAGCTAGTCTGTCTCTCACTTTATTATTCTCTCGCTTCCTAACTTCTATTAACAGTGAAAAGTCCTTGCAGAGGGTCTTTTTATTTATTATACACTGTTCAGCATATCATCTAGTTTATTTCTATCTCATTCCTAAATTCATTCTCTCTTTCTCACATCCATTATATTATTGGAGAGAAATTAGAGAGCATGAATTTAGAAATGAGATTTTTTGAAATAAACTAGATGATATATTGAACACTGTATAATGAATAGAACAAGCACAAACTGCAAGGGCTTCACAGTTAAATAGAATTTTAGGTAGCGAGAGAATAATAACGTGAGAGACAGACTGGATGAGTAAATAGTAAGTAAGTAGATAGGTTGCTGACTGGATGTACTGCTGTAAAAAACCTGTTCTGCTGTTGCTCTGTAATATATATGAATAGACATCTCTCTCACTAATCTGGCCTAGGTGGGGAGTAGCTAAGGTTTGCTTCTTCATTTGATGTCTGTCTCTTCACTCTTCGGATTCTATGAAACTTTAGTGATTCGGATCCCATTACAGGGAGTTTATAATTCAATCTTTGACACATTGTCTGCAAGAAAACATCACCATCACCAACACTCTGCCAGTTCAGTCTGTCATTTATACACAAGTTGCCATGTTTGTACAAGGCTCTTTAAATAAGTTCTGTAAAAACCCCATGCAATACTTACTCCACGTATCTTAGCTAATATATTAGTGTTCATTCAGTGGACTTTTCTCTTCTATAAATTCACTGTCCAAACCCACAAAAACCACACAACAAAAGTTCCAAACAGAAATGATACCTGTATAGTTAGTATACTAACTTTAGAGAAGAGGTAGTGTCGTTTATCTAGGCTACAGCTGAAAAATAAAAATAAAATAAAAAATCAGAAAATTCGCATCAATTTTCTCCAAAGTTGGAATTTTGGCAACACCATTTAATTTTTATTAATATTATATAAATAATGGAATCGTATTTCGGCATTAAAATGGCACTTTAGAGGAATGCCTAAAGCTCACGAAACACTAAAATGAATTGTTCTGTAAAAAAAAAAAATTTTAATTAAAAGTTCTAAGACAACGTTTGAATGAAATCATTGGAATAGTTTACTATAAATCATAAAAGTCTGAAAACCATTCTGTTATTGTTGATTGGCCAATTTTGATTAAACCTTAGTGTAGGCTCCTCCCCCCTCACCATTTAAACAAAATATCAAGTCTTATTTTTCTGTGATTATCCGATTTTTAATTATTCTGAATTACGACTTTAAGGGAGATATAGCTGAAAAACCATCTGCGACGAGGCTTCTGCGTGCATTCTTTTGCTCATATCTTTGTTAATATACAATCGACAAAATTGTAGAGAATTTAATTTCCAATAATTGGCTACCAAACACATATGCAAAAAAACACACACACACACACACACACACACCAACGGATCGAAAATATTTCCAAAATTGAATTCGAAAACGCATTTCTAAAAATCTGTTTCGATTGCAACTCTTACTCTTATAGTATCGTTGTAAGAGTGACAATTGTCGTTATTATTTCAGGGTTTCTGAAGGACTCAACTCTTCTTTATAAGTGTCTGCCAAATATTCTTGATTTAGCTTTATATTTTTCTTCCTCCTCCATCCTCCTCGGCCATAGTGTAGTATTCTTTCATCTTCCATACTCACCGGATAACACAAACAATATGTTGCTTGCGTAGACAATGATGTCTTAGAACATGAATCTCCATATACATGTCCAGACTTTTACATGGATATCATCCAATTTTCCATGTTTGTACAAGGTTTGGGAACAAATATTTTTCCAAAAGATATTTAAATTTTCAATATAAACAACCGTTATGTTTGGCTGTTGTTAATCAAAACAAGCAAAATATTAGTTGGGGCTGGGGCCAAAGAAAAAATTTTTAATCTTTAAAAGTTTATACACGTTTCGTGCTTCCTCAGAAACTGCTTAAACAAAACAAAGAGAAATAAGAAAATTACATAATCTAGTTAATGCATAAACAAAACCTTTAAGCATTGGTATAAAAATAAGAAATTAAAAGAATAAAAATCAGAGCATTGAAAGAATGAAAAGATATTAAAAATTAAAAAATTAGGATACCTGTTAAGGGAAGAATAGAGAGCTGAATTTGAACTCAACTGTTTAAATTTTCTCTTCTCTGTCTTCTTTGCAAGCATAACCTACTCCATAAAACCATAACCATAACAAATAATCTCAATCTGGTATTTTATCCGTCGTAGCAGCATATTCATTTTGTTACTGACCGGTTTCAGATTTTCATCCATCGTCAGAGCAAATTCACCACCAAGTTCGTGTAGGGAGTTCATTTCACCGTAATGTTTATGTTACACTCAACTTGTTGGTAGTGAATGAACTCTCTACACGAACTTGATGAATTTACTCTCACAATGGATGAAAATCCGAAGCCGGTCAGTAACAAAATGAATATGCATGCTACTACGTATAAAATACCAGATGTTATCTAGTATTGCGGACCCATTCACATATTCAATAATCTCAATTTTTAATTTCTTTTAATCTTCCAATGTTTATGCAGTTCCTGAATAAGGAAACCAAAAAAGGTGATGGGAAAGGTGGAAAAAAATTTTAGAGATTACAAATTTTTTTTTTTTGGTCCCAGCCAATTAATATTTTGCTTGTTTTGTTTAAATTTTCCTTTATTGTATCATCCCTTGTCATGCTAACATGTGTTTACAACGTGCCTTACTATGCGCTCGTACTAAAGCAAATTTGGGGAAACTGTAAAAGAGAGTATTATACAAATTTGCCATTTTTTATATATATAGATCGTCCGCGTTTTGAAATAGCATAGTAAAAGACTAAAATCTCAGAAATCAATTTTTCTGGTAAAAGGTTACAAACAAAAGTAATGGGGTCTATAACCTTCCACCACTCCACATTTACGTCCAAGGCGTTGCAAGAGCAGTTGTGGCACGACTACAACAGGGACAAGCTCCTATTTATCCCAGGCATACTGGAAATTACCAAGACCTATGGGAGGAGTTGAAGGCGGACCCGATTTTGGGTCTGCCTAAGGACTTAATGACTCCTAGGTACGACTTCCAAAAACCCTTCAAAGTCTTGATATTAGACAGAGGGGCATGGAAGAACGGGCCGCCAATTACAGGCGAATCTATGTGGTACACGGACGGGTCCAAGATGGAAGATGGAGTAGGAGCCGGCGTGTACGGGGCTCATCCGAGATGTAATATCTCGGTGAGCCTGGGAAGGCTAGCTACGGTCTTTCAGGCGGAGCTAGACGCGATTATTATCTGCGCCGCCGAAATAAGAAGACGGGGAGTGTATAGCTCCAGAGTCGTCATTTATTCGGATAGCCAGGCTGCTGTGCGGGCAATTGACTCGTGGGAGATCAGCTCAAGGCTGGTGTGGGACTGCCTAGGTGCACTCAGGGAAATTAGTAGCCATAATAAGGTCTTCCTGGTTTGGGTACCTGGGCACTCGGGTTACAGAGGCAATGAGGCGGCGGACCGCCTGGCCCGGGAGGGTTCAATAAGAGCACTTATCGGGCCGGAGCCGTTCTGTGGCGTCTCAAGATGCCTCAGGAGTGCATCCATTAAGGGATGCAGGACCGATCAAGGGAATGGTGGGTCAAAACTTCAGGCCAGAGGCAGGCGAAAAAGTTTATCCATAGCCACTCGCCCAAGCTAACTGCGGAATTACTCCAATTAGGCCGGGCGGCCATAAGGATAGCAGTTGGCGTTCTCACTGGCCATTGTAGATTAAATAAGCACATGCATCGCATGGGCCTGGCAACGGATAGCCTATGTAGGTTTTGTCAGGAGGAAGAGGAGACGGCACTGCATGTAGTATGTCAGTGCGAGGGGCTGGTCTGGCTAAGGTACCGCCTCTTTGGTAAAGAGAAGCTGGTGCCAACAAGCCTCAGCCAGGGCCCTCTCTCGGACCTATTAAGTCTTCTAAGGCAAGCAGGACTCGAGAGGGTGCTCTGATGGCGGGTGCTCTGATTGACCCCCTGGGAGCCCCCCCCCCAATTCCACAGTTCGGTTAAGGACAGGATAGGGGGAGGGTCTCCAACTAGGGGGGTGCCACAATAGATCCTTGGGGTGTCGCGGTGGCGTAGGTGAAGAGCCGATTCCCCCGTTAGAATCTAATCTAATCTAATGGGGTAATCTTTAGTAGTTGTTTACAAAGTTTAAAAAAAATATTGAAAACCCGTTAACGAGGAAATCGCAAAATATAATCGGTAAATTGAATTTTTGGTTGATAGATTTTGACAAAAACCTTCGTGACGGTTGCGATGGAGATCACTAAAAGGAATATCAAGTTTGAGCATACTGCCGACTAACCCTCCCCAAACACCCACCTCAAAATATATATTTCCCTTTATTGCGTTTGGAAAATTGGACAGAATATTGTAGTACGAGAAAATAAAAAACATCAAATCAAATTTTGAAATTCGTCAGTGTTTTTATGGAGAAAATCGCAAAAATTGAAAAAAACTGATCAGTAAAAAAGATTTTCGGTTTATTAATTTGCCTGAAACTCGGAATTTAGGCATTCTATTTATTTCTAATTAATTTTGTTTGGATGGTACAATTAAATAATTAACGATGACAGGACTTTAGAAGAAAACATGTCCGTCCCCTCCCCAAAAACCCCCTTAAATAACTTTATTAGGAGAAATGTTTCAAATAAAAGTTGTATATGTGTAGTTTACATTCCTAGTTTAAAGAAAATCGTTGGAGTCATTTTAGAGAAAATAGCAGAAAACTGAAAAATACTTCTCAGTAAAAAAAAAAAAAAAACGCACTTCCGGTCATCTGATTTTCTTGAATCACGGAATTTCAATAACATATTTTATTCTAATTAATATTATTTAGATGATAGAATTGTGTAATAAACTGAAATAGCACTTTAGAGGAGAAAACCTAACACCCCTGCCACAAAAGTGGCTCTTTAATGAATTTTCCCACAGAAATGTTTTATGTAAAAGTTTAAACTCTTTGTTATGTGTAATTGATATTCCATGTTTTAAGAAAGTTGAGAAAATCGCAAAAAAGTAAAACAATTATTCAGTAAAGTGGGGGTACTTCCGGTTGAGGAATTTTGACAGATAACCAACTGTCGGATCCCATGGTGTTACGTAAACGGAATATCAAGTTTTGAACTTTCTATGATTGTTCGTTTTTGAGCTATGTGTTCGTTTTTGAGCTATGCATTTTTTTAAAAACCACTTTTTTGGACTCAGGGGACCTAAGAAACGGATATTTCCGGTAAACTCGATATCGAAAATTTGACACGATTACAATACTTCGTCTTACTAGGGAGTAAGTGAAAGTAAAAGAAAGGGAAATTGTTTTTTATAATAATAAATCAATGAATCGTTAATAAAAAAGAAAAGGTGAAGAAAAAAAAAATTTAATTCATACCAACTGAATGATCTCAATAAAAGAGATTCAATGGTAGAAAAAGCACCAGTACGAGGGGGGTATGGGCAAAAATTTTTCTATTGTTCACATGAAACTAATTTCCACGATCCAGACATTCCAGTTTTAGATTCTTCTACCTTCATCATCTTCTTTATCTTCAACAGAAAAGGAATTTCCCCTCAAACTAAACTTAGAGATCAGTCTTTTTCCTTAAAAACGAACATTATCTTTTATCCTTCCAATATATCATCTTGAAAACTATCTATCATCTTTTATTGGTTAAGATTCCGCATAACCACATTTCATTATGTATAAATGGTCTATTCTATATTAGTTGTAAGATTGCGTTAATTTATCAAAGAAGATGATTACGTGATAATCACAATTTGTTTTGGTGGTCACAATTTGTAACTTGAGATTAGTAATAATAATTTTATTCGAGATAATAATTATAGTAGAATGAAGAGAATCAGAGAAAGAGTGAGAAACAGCGGAAGCGAATGATAAATTTTAATTACAAAGCAGAGAGAATGAAAGGAGAGAAATTGGGTAATTACGTGGTTTAAGATACGCAAAGAGATATTGTTCCAGGGTAATTTTGGTAAGCGTCTTTTGAAAATACTTCGGTTACTTTAAAAAAAAAGAAAATGTTTAATAGCAGCATTAGGGAAATTAAAAGACACGCTGTATATCATTAGAATGGTGGAAAGAATCGAGTGCTAAGATCAATGAAGGGAAGCGGCGTGTCCTTCCAGATCTCAACAGTACCTTCTTAAAATCAGTATTCTTGGATAAAAGTTTTAAACAAGCCAAATGTGTTAGATCAGAAGTTGTATAGTTTGTATTGTCCAAGATTAAAAGAAACATTTCGGTGTGTCTTTGTTGGGCAAATCGCTTAAAAAAATAACCTTCAGTACAGTTGCACATTCGTTCAATCGATTTTATTCTAATTTCCGCTTTTGGAAACCCATTTAATTCTTAATAGCATTAAAAGTTATATGTAAACTCATAATAACCTGAAATGGGATTTTGGGGGAAAAGCCTAACTCCTTCAAGAGTAACCTGAAATGAATTATTCCAGAACAATGTTTAAAGTAAAAGTGGTAGATCTTTAAAAAAGAAAATCGTCGGTGCATATTCAAGAAAATTGCGGAAAACTAAATAATAAAAATCTATTCAGTATAGTGGTAATTCACTGAAGGCTCACGATGCCCTCAGAACCATAACATATCTAGTTAGGGAATATAATGAGAAGTTCAGCTGAATGGGTGGCGGGAGACGTGGGGAATTGGAGACAATAACCAGCCAACCAAAATGGCTAGGAATGGGGCGAATACTCGGTCTCAATGGTTCAGATCTTGTCTTAGAAAAGAAATCCTCTGCTTAGCAAGGAACCAGCTTAATCTGGTGATAGGTCTTATCTTGGGACACGGTAGGTTAAAAAAAAAAATAACACAGATGTGGTGAATTAGCTCAGAACCTTTGGGTAGACTATATCAGGTGGAATAGGAAACGGCCACGCACCGTTGTTCGATCGCAAATTGCAATTGCTAAATTGCGCTGTGAGATCTTTGGCACAAGAGGAGAAGGGCGCAATAAGAGCCGGTTTGGTAAGTTCTAAACATCATATTCCCTAGTAATTTTAGTAAGGTTGTGCTGTTAGGGGGTTAAAGTGGGGATAGAAAAGAAAATTTTAGATTATTGGGGAAAATAAACAAATAGAATAACAAAAACAAAACAACACATGATAACAGCAGAATTGGTGATGGACGAGCACAGTGGAGGCCTATGAAATGTTATTGGTGTGTTGAGTTGTAGTCTAGTGGTAGCTTGTAGTGGCTTGAGCGGTTTTGTGAAGGGCTTGTGTGTATGTTTGAGATAAAGATAGAAGTATTAAGAAATAATCAAGAAAACACTGGTAGATTAAATTAAGTATATTATCTTTAAAGATATTTAAATATTTTACAATATCACAACTATTATGTTTATAAAATCAATTATTTATCTAGATTAAGTGCAAAGCTCTTATGTTTTAACTTATGACTGGCGAAGGAGTGTTCTGTTGAATGTCTGTTTCAGACTGTTCTGAAAGAATGCCTTCTAACTATTAGTTCAATCTTTTCAAATAATGCTGGTATGTCTGGAGGGAGTTACCCTAACTGTTTCTTGCCCTTTGTCTCTTGGTAGCACTGACCTAAATTATAGTACCTGGCTCTTTCCCCTTCACTAAAATATACTATTTGAACTTGCTAAAATTAACAAAATTATTTCACTAAACTATTTTCCAAAACTATTATTTTTCCATTTCTTTCTTCCACTACACCTACCTCTGACCGCCTCAGAAAAGATAAGATTTCGGAAGATAATATTAATGATATTAATAATTAGGTTAATATTAGTAATAATAACAATGATAAGTCTGGGAAAGGCCACAAGAGATCGCTGACTCGCGAGAATACGAATCTGAATAGCGCGCAGCGAAGGTGGTGAAAAACAAGGATAGTAAAGCGAATATTCATGATACTGCTAATGATAAGAACAGAAATAATAATAAAATTAATAAGGAAGTATCTGTGGAAACAGGTGGTGCGAACTTGACTGGTTTGTAATGAGCCTATGGACGGAAATGTGGGCAATAACCATCGAGTCACATTCGGTAAATTGGATGTACGTATAAGAGGACAACAGCTATTCAACGGATATAGCGGATATCAGAGCTGCAGGGAAGGAAAAACCGAATGAAAATTATAACAGAAACACCTGAAGCGACTAACTATTTAATTAACCATAGTGGTTTGGAAAAGCGAAACTTGAGGGCTTTATAGAGGGATAGTTTTTCACACTAGACCCCCTACAGGGGTGGAGGCACAATAAGCTTCTACTGGCCGCAGCGTTTGGGATCTTGGGGCCAACCCATGGATCAATCTAATCTAAATCCTAAAGTGATACTTCCGGTTGACCAATTTTTTTTACCAAAACATTATCAGGTCCTTTGACTTTAATATCCAAAAGTTCCTTTCTTTTTAACAACTTAGGCTGACCGTTCACTTCAAACATATTCAATTAAAAAACTCACTTTTAATTATAAATCTGGTGAGAGTCACTGCACTCCATTTACTCTTACTAAGGGGTAATAACTTTATAAAATTTCACAAACTTTTTTTAAACTTTGATTACTTCATTCATTTTCAACATAAATACAGAAGTGGTGGTGGAGTTATATATACCAAAGATCGGTAATAGTTGAAGTGATTAGACTGAAGTTCAGAAGAGAACGCTAATGAAATCGAACAAATCCTATATAACATTAGAAATTCAATGTCACAGAATTATTCACCAATATTCTAAAATCAATTTTTCCGAAAAAAATTTCCAAAAAAAGTGATAGGCATTCATATCCGACCAAATAGGATTCTAAGTTTAATTACGTAAATTCATTGTAGCCATTTTAGTAAAAATTTCAAAAAGAAAAATAAACTAGAAAAATAACGATTCAGTAAAGGCGCACTTCCGGTTAACAAATTTACTTCAAAAATGTATTCTAGCTATATAATATACGTTCATATTTTATATAGATGATAGACCACCATTAATTGTATTGAAATGCTAATTTAGAGGAATGTAAGAGGGTTGCTGTTAAAACCCGGAATCCCTTGAAAAAAAAGAAAAAGAAAAAAGAATCTAGAAAAATACGTCTAATAAAACTGATATGCATTTGTGTCTAGATAATGTATAAAGTTTAAAGAAAATCGTTGGAGCCATTTTGGAATAAATGTGAGGGAGGGCAGGAACGATTCATTAGGTCGCCATTTTGGATCATGAATTTTGACCAAAACTTTGTGCCACTTGTTGCGGTCGTGAAACCTGCACGGAATATATCCAAGTTAGGTGGTAGTATCGTGACATAATATAGCTTCCTATGAAGTATTCGTTTTGAGAAACTTTGTTCACATATATACATACAGACACACACACGTACATACTGATTATTTGCTAAAAACATTTTACTTTCTCTTATTCCTAGTTTCTCGTACTCAACTGGAAATATATATCGTAATACGAAAATAATGTTTTTTACCGAATGGTATGGGTGTGTACAAAATATCTCAAAGTCAATATCTCAACTTAGTATTCCATTTTGGTACCACTACCGTATCTGACAATAAGGTATCAGTTAAAATCCATCAACTGGATGTGCGAATTTAATGGAGGTGTTTGTTTTTTCTTTAGTTTTTCGTGATTTTCTCGTTAAACTTCGTGTACTATCTACACAGATAAATGCCAATCACTTTTTAGTATTATTTTTAGTATTAGTAGCATTGCTAGCATTCCCAATTTGAAGAAAATCAATTGACCAGAAGTGCAACATTACAGAATTAGTCTTTGATTATTTAGGAAAACTGGGGCGGTTGTTGGTGTAGTGGTTATGAGTATGGACTTGTAAGTGGGAGATTCCCAGTTCGAGTCCCGCGTATAACTGCTAAATTTTATATTTGTTTAAAAAATGTTAATAGTAAAGTGGGTGCTTCTGCCCCCGTCTACGACACCTAATTTGGTAGATGGACGTTAATTACGCCTAAAAAAAAAAAAAAAAATTTAGAAAGATAACATCTGGGACGATTTTCTTTGAAACTTGCGATTGTTAAATTGCACAGATAAAAACGTAACACTTTTCCAATATTAAATTGATTTAAAAGGATTTTGTATACCCTTCCCCTGAGTACCAAAGGGGCCTGCCAGTTAGGTTTAAATTTAAACTACTCGCTGAAAGAACATATAGGGAAGGGAATGGTTAAGTGGTTAACGTACTGGACTCCCACGCGGAGGATCCGGGTTCGAGTCCAGCTGTTCTGCTACACTTAGATTTTTTCTTCCTAGGAGCCTCTACAGCTCACTGCCTGATGGTGTCCGTAACGAGAGAACACTGTCCGGAGGCCGGCAGTGCACTGAGAATGCTCCGGGCTCTAATGACCAATAGATGTTGACAGGCCTTAAATTAAAAAAAAAAAAAAAAAAAATACTTCCTCTTAATAGGATTAAAATAAAAAATACTTACAAAATTTTTATTTTTATTTGAAAAAAATATCCAAGAATGATAATTATTAAATTTGTGACCTAAATACGTAAATTATTAACTTAGTTATTATCTCTATATTTATTGGCTCAGTTATTATCTTAAAATTAAAATTATACTTTACATTCGAAATAAAGATAAAAAAATAAAAAATAAATATTAATTCAGAATTGTTATAAAAATTGTTTAATATTACAGCATTTTTTTATTAGATATTTATTAGAATGTATACAACGGTAGAGAAAGTGGTGGGGGAGGGGAGGCAGCAGAAATATAATGTCTGATCCAAATCATTTCAGTTTGCAAACCAATATATGGACCAAATAAAGTATCCAATTGGATATAAAGTCTGATTGGTCCAGGGAAAAAAAAAAGAAAAGAAGAAAAATCTTGGTTTTTCCCTCATACCCTTGGTAAAAGTCAGTCTACCAATAAAAGAAAAAGAGGAGGACGGTAGGGAAACTTCTTCATTTTATATTTTCCAAACGGGTTAATATTTATTTGGGTAGAAATTCAAATACGAAGAAAAAAATCTAACAATGAAATAGAAATAATAAAAGAGAAAACTCTGTATCTCATAATAATAATAATTTTGTGGGAGTCAAATATTTTAAAATTAATTTTTCTTTATTCTTTTCTGTTTTATTTAAATAATAAATTGAATATAAATTATATAATTATTCAAATTAACTTTAACATTTATTTTTCTGACCTCCCCCCCACACGGATAGTTGTGTTTTCATGAGGTTGAAAATCAACAGGCAATAACTTTCTTTTTTCTTTTCCGTTTTTAACTCATGTCTATTAAGAGAGGGATGAAGGGGTTTTTTAAGGGAAATTCCAATAATTTTAAGGTTGATTTACATTGTGCAGCATTTTCTATTAAAATATTCAAATAATACAATCATTAAAATACAGAATAATAAAACCTGGCATTGTAATT
The DNA here is from genome assembly GCA_011037195.1 of Triatoma infestans. Lineage (NCBI taxonomy): Eukaryota > Metazoa > Arthropoda > Insecta > Hemiptera > Reduviidae > Triatoma > Triatoma infestans. The sequence continues at coordinate 47,638 of JAAEAF010014820.1, read as the reverse complement.
TCATTTCGTGACTCGTCAAAATATATAACATTTCATAAATAATATACGAGAATGAATCATGAATTGTAGAAATGAACATAAAAGAAAATAAACAGACTATCTCTCCTTGGTAGGAGGGGGCGGCAGTAATTTATTAAAGATTGTTTTGTAATTCCATTATTTCTTCCAGTAAAAAAAAAATTAAAAATTATGGAAATGACTGATAAGATTGGAATGTTTAATATTTATCTCTGCTATCCAAATTGTCAGACTGTGAAGTTTTGCGGATGGGAATTGTAAATAAAATTAAACTAGAAATTACATATGTTAACCGGTCGTCTTAAGTGTGATTTATGTTGGGATAGTAAGGCGATATAGAAGTCTGGTGAAATGATGCGGAATAAAGTATAGTGGCGACCAAAACAATAAAACTAGAAAGCAGAAGTGTGTTGCGCTAAGAGGAAATGAAATTAAAGAACTAAGAGTGTACAATAACAGTTGGGCAAAATGTATAGTTGAAATGTAATTACAATTAACAACTACAATTGTGTGGATATTGTACTTCTTATGTGATGAGAAGGAGAGAGAATTAGGGATAATTTAGGAATGTTAAAAAGAAATACACTAGTAGATGTGCTGTGAACGCTGATATAATGAAATTGAAAAATAAACTGCAAGGACATTACACTGGTTGTAAGATATTAAGAATAAGGTAAAATGGGAGAGAATAATTAAGAGAGAGAGAGAGAGAGACACACACACACACACAGGCTGGCTGAATAATTAGAAAGTAGAATGATGCTGACTGACTGGTGTCGATGATAGTAGTCGCTGGTGACTGACTCTTCTCTGTAGTGCTATGTCGCCTCTGTATATATGGAATTCTCCCTCCCTAGTTTGACCTGTGTAGGGAATAACTTTTGGTTCGGATCTTTACGAATCTTAATGATCCTAAAGATTCGGATCCCATTACAATTGTAATTGTATTTGCTTTTCCAGCTTTTTATTTTTTTCCCAACTAAAGTAGTTGTATTTGAAACTTGTAAGTGCAGCTAGCAGTAGAGAAAAAGTAGTTGCAACTTATAGGTAATTACTTATACAACTGACAACTTCAAATTGACTGACAGACATTCAGATTCAAATGTGGCAAAAACTTTCAAGAGTTTAAACTCGTCACTTCAAAAATAAGAAAGGTAATAACAACTATTTCTTTGAAAAACACGAGTTTTCCGGTTGAGACCATGTCAGTGGTTTGCTAAAAACCGAAGTTTCGCCCATGTTGCAATGAGCCTCTTCAGAGGCTTTATACCTTGAAAGCCAAATAAGGCCAATAAGGAAACTTGGTAGACAAGGGGCGTGGCTGGCTCCTTCCTCCGTCATTTTGACTGCATTCTCGATCAGCATGTAAGTGTGGTGGACGGGGCTTAAATTTCTCTTCTATGGTTGGTAACGAATTTAAGCTGGCGGGTGACGAGATCTAAGTCTCCTATCCCACTGCCTTCGTTCCAAAGTTTTTACCTCGTCCTGCTCCAAAAAATCATTAGTTGTTTTTCCCCCTGCTTCTTCATTCCTTTCTCTAAGCGGAGGGAGCTAAGTTCTGTTTAGACGGAGTCCATCGTCTCTATTTAGAAAGTTTTCACTGCCCCTCTTATGACAAGTTCGAATGGTTCCCCCTAGTGGGGTCTCCTAGTGTTCAAAGTTGGAAGTTCTTTAACCCCCCTCAAGTCAAAAGACTTCAATTAATCAGCAAACTTTTCTAATTAATAGATATACAGGAACTATAAATTTTATACTCGCTTATTGGTTAGTAAATAACACGAAAAAAAAAAAACAAAATAAAAATAAGAGTGAGCTCCTTTTACACCCAATTATCTCAACCTCTGATAGGCTCTGAACAGTAAATACAGGAAAGATAATTAACAATATAAATGAGGTAAGATACCTCGAGTAGGTTCTGATTAATAGAAAACAGCAAAAAAAATGTAAATTGAGTGAAAATATTAAGTAGACTGTATATAATATAATACAATGGGGCGAGCAAAATGGGAAATTGAAATATTAAAATTATATGGACAAAATGAATATATAAATTAAATTTAAAAATGGGTAGCAAATATTATTTATTATCACTTTCAACATCCAAAGGAATGGTGCTTACCTTAAAACGCTAAATCCTGGTTACCAGTGTTGAAAGACCAGTTTGTCCTTAGCTCATATCGGGGACAAGGGGAGAGGAGAAACAGGATTAAGGAAATAGAACTTATAGAGTGCCTGTAACTCTTGAGTCTTGATCCATACACTCCTGCTTGGCTGATGATTGTAGGTAATAATTAAACGGGCTCCCAGAAGCTGCACGGCAGGAAACTGGAAGTGGCAACATTGAGACTGCTGACTACCATGTGACACTGAGCTCTAGCAGCCAGGAGAGACCGGAGCCGTTTACTCGACAAAAGGACCAGTTTACCACTTGTTAACACTAACCAGGAAAACCAGAAGTAACAAACTTGGGTTTTCATAATTAAGGACAACCGAACTGGCATATACTACGACCAACTTAAAACGAGTGTTAAATGGCGACTTACTTGTCCAAATGTTATCTAGCACTAACTCCTCCGAGTATTGCTTAGCGAGAGGGACTAACAGAGAGAGGGAAAAATGCATAGATTACCAACTCTCTACTCTTAGGACACAGCCTAATAAATTAGTAAATTATTATCAAAGTAGTACAATACCCTCCCCGAAATAAAATTATTATAAGCTGTTGGCGGAAAATTTAAATTTCGATTAAATAACGAACACATATATTTATACGTTACTTACAGTAAAATAAGTTAAGTTTATTTATTTGTTTTTGGACAAGTGTCCCATACAAGGAATTGGTTGGTACAGAAATGAACATAAACTATATAAATCAAAACAAACTGAAAACTTACTTATATCAATTTACATAAATTTAGAATATGGAAAAAGACTTACAGAAAGTATGTTTATCAGAAAATTATGCTCACAATGGCTTGAACAAAAAAAACAAAAAACAAACGGAAAATAAAACTAGAAACTAAGATTATACAACTGATTAACAAAACTAAAAACTTGATTATAAAATTAAGAATCTCCTACCCAGAGAGCTACTTATAAATAAAAATATATTCTGCATCCTTTCATAATCCATATTGTAAAACAAGTTTTCCATAGCGAGCAATTCGGAACAGTTTCCTGCAACATCTATATATTTCGCTAAATATTTGGTACGAAAATCACTATTCTGCAAACAATGAAAAAGGAAATGACAAACGCTGTCTTTTTCATTCAATGGACATGCTGTACATTCTTTATCGGGGTAAAACCTATACCGCCTACCATTATGGTACAAGGAAGGAAATTTTTTATTACATAATCTAAGTTGCGCGATTATCCTGATTTTGCTTATATGGCACTTAATCAGTAAGTAGTCTTCCCCGAATTTCAAAGAACTACAATGGCGATAATGCATATTAAATGAAGAATTTATTACAGCATCTATATCCTTAATGATCAGCCAACCTTCGAATGATTTTATCATTTCCTTTCTCATCTGCGTTTTAAAGTGGATCCGGCAAGATTCTTCAGAATATCCACTCTATCAATTACAGTTAAGTAAAACCGAAATTGCGAAAACCAGTTAACCTACCTTACAAGTTTTATCCAACTCAGCAAGTCTAAAGAAAATTATTTTAGGCAAAAAATCATCGGCCATATTCATTATTTTAATTGCCCAGTCCAGCATTCTGCTAAATAATTTTAATCTGCAGTGAACCCTGCCAGTTTCCACCCTCACATAATAATCAGGAGTACACTAAAATACTAGAAACATGAGAGAAAACCTTAAATTTTTGGGCGTTTTCTGAACCACATACATCCAGAGAAGGCGCCCGCCCTGGTCAATATTTATTTTATACATATATTGTTAGAACTTCAAGTTTAAAGAAACTCATTAATAACTTTAACAGGAAATCGCAGCAAATTGAAAGAAAAATTCAGTAAAGTTTTCCGATCAAGCGATTTTTATTCAAACACAAAATTTCGGCAACATATCACTTAAATATATAGTTAAATAGCATTATAGAAAAAAGATTGAAGTCGCTCCGCATATCCGTAAATATAAAGTTTTTCCGGAAATATGTTGCTTTCCATACTCTGAAAGTGATAAATCCAGACTCTGAATATGTCGGCAAAGTTTAGTGAAAATTGTTGAAGTAGTTTTTCAAGAAAATCTAAAAGTCTTTTCAGCAAAGTGGTTACTTATTTTTTTTTTTTTTTGACCGATCTTGACCAAAAACTTATGCTTTGGCCATGGATACATAAACGAAATATCAAGTTTGAACCGTTTCTGAGATATTTTGATATACATATACATTTCATTTGCTAAAAACGACCTAAGGGAGCCTCAATATATGTACGTATACCCGGTGAACACATGATGTCGAAAAATTTGATATAATATGACGCGATAGCAATACTTTCTCTTATTATTAAGATTAAGGGGAAGTAATAAGATAATAAAAGATAATTGATAATAAAAGAGTAATAAATGCTTGTGTCCTTTAAAACGCTCGCTAGTCTGCCATTGTTCTAATTTTATTTAGCTCTTGGCTATAAATGAACAAAATACAAAACTATTATAAAACTATCAGGACAGCTTTTTCTCACTATAATTTACAATTTACAATTGATTGAACCCTTAAACTTGAAATTTTATACAATTCATTTGAGATTATATTGTGTGTGTGTGTGTGTGTGTGTGTGTGTGTGTTAACTAATGTTATATAAGTGGGATCTCCCTCTTGGGGATACTAGACTAAACACATAACTTCAGGGTCGACCCAACAATATGGACAGCCCTACACGCTAACATCCCAAAACAAACACCCACATACTTACACAGACAGACAACACTGCAGAGTTAGTTGATGTGTGAACATAAACCGCAAACAAACTCTACCTCACCACACACACACACAATCTAAAACTTCTTAAACTTTTAAACGACTACATACAATACAAACAAACACTAATACAACTAGAGTGGCTTCAAATAGATCTTCAAGTTCACTGTAGAACTTTATAGCCATTCCCTTTACAATCTAAAATCTAATACATAAGCGGGTGTAAAATTGTATATAAGTGCAGCCGAAAAGAATAAAGTAAGGTAACAGAGAATTCTGTACCGGAACACCATTTTCTTCATACTATTGTAATGCGATCGTGTGGATGAGGAAATATTGCGATCGTGTGGATGAAGAAGTATTGCGATCGTGTGGATGAGAAAGTATTGCGATTGTGTGGATGAGGAAATATTGCGATCGTGTGGATGAAGAAGTATTGCGATCGTGTCAAATGTTTCGATATTAGGTGTTTTTACCGGAAATGAATGCTATCTTTTGTATTGTTGTAGTGTTAGCTTATGGGAAAGGGGGTGGTTAACAACAGAGTTAGGTTCATAACAAAATAAAAGATATATTTTCTATCGTTTACAAAGAAGAATAATAACAGAAAGTACTATCTTTATATGTCCTATTATTCACAAAGAAAAATAATAAACAAAATAAATATTTTAACTGTTTCAAATAAACATAAAACAACTTCCTGTAATCTACGCTAAGTATACTATACACACACACTCACATGCGTACTCACACATACACACGGTACATATACACACACCCACACTCAATACTATTATGTACAATCTTATACTTAATACTATTAACTATAAGGTTACAACACAAATATGAGTTTTAGCCGGAAAAGTCTTTTAGTGTTAGGTGTCGTTGCTGAGCCGCGCCGTCTTCCACCAAGTAGGCTGTCGATGCACCGTGTAGGGGAGGGGAAGGGGAACACCAATACCGCCACACAAAGCTCACCTGCGGTACCGCCTTTCTATTGCTGCTCGTACGTCCGCTCACTCAGCGGAGTACCTCTCTCACCTCAATAGGGATGGCGATAGTCCTTTAAAGGGCCCTTTTGCAGTTTAAGGTGAATTTAGCTTAGCGAGACGGCCTTCACTTGCACTCGTCTCTCACACAGCGCTGACTAACTCACCCCCACTCTCTTAGCTAGCTCCACTGCTTGTTGGGGCCCCCCCACTCCACAGAGGCCCCCACCACTCGCAGACTGATACTGTAGTGTACTTCACTACATTGCAATAATTCCCACAAATTCGCTCCAATATATTTTATTTTTTTTTAATTTCGTGCACTAAGCATACATATAATGAATATAGTAGAAAAAGACTGAGCCTCGCTCAGAGAAACAGAGTGGAGCTCTTCTGGGTACCTGTACATGCGGTTATAGACGGCAATAAGAGGGCGAACGAATTGGCTAAGTTGGCAATCCACATTGCCATTTTGTGGTCCCGAGCCAGCTTTGACGTCACCTAAACAATTTTATGACAAGTGAAATCAAAACAATGGTGGAAAAGGGAAGTGGAGAAGCACAGGAGTGGGCACTATGGGGATCTCACTCCAGGATAAAAGATTTATTAAAGATATAAACAGGGAGAGGTGAAGTACGTATCTTCTTTCATTGATACGATATAATTAAGAGTCCTCCTAGTCCAGTATACTAACTTATCTTTGGCTACAAGGGTAGCCAATCATTTTCACAAAATAGGAAGGACATCCATGTCAGAATTGTGATGAGAGAGTTAGGGAATTCGGGGTACTAGTAGCTACGTCAATGTCCCCGTTTCGCCACCGTTAGGTTTCACACATATTTGGGAAAGCAACACTCAAGGGAAAGCGTGGAGAAATGGAGTTAAGCATATCTTAGGATATTGTAGCCTCAGCGATAGATTGTTGGTAGAGTCTTCTTAGCAGTGTTTTTTGTCTGTTTTTTTTTTTCTTCTTACTAGTGTTTTGTGTTGTTTTTTTTTGGACGGGAGGGATAGCTTAGGTCCCGCGCTTTCGGGCTCCCTTTATTGCCACTAATAATACATATACCACTAATATTAGAAAAATTTTTCCCGGGGTAAATGGATTTTTAAACGGTTGCTTTCCACTAAAATGTCCCCCCTTTTGTGACAGAAGCCACTGCCACCTGCATGTGAATGTACTTCATTCATAGAAGCTTGCAAGAATCTCAATTTTTCATTTTGAAAATACGAATTTACAAAATAGGTAGCTGAGTTCTTCTTTCTTTGAATTTTTTTTAAACTGAGAATGCTGGCACACTTATAAACCTAGTTTAAAACATGACTTACTGAAGGCTGCAGACAGCGCTACCACACAATGTACTGAAAATTAAAGGTACATTTCTATAAAAAAAAAAATAATAATAATAATAACCCCCACCACTATATTTTTGGTAATACTCTAGCCAATTAAACGTTTAGTGAATATTTCAAATTAAAAGGAAATTTTTCAGTTGTATTATTCGTAGTAAAAGCATGACGTGTGAAGTGTTTCACGTCAGATATTCTCTTTTTTTTTTGCGATCGTATCTTAATTTTAAAAATTTATATTCACCAGAAATACAGGTTTTGAAGTCTGTGTATTATGAGTGTGAGTGTGTGTGAATAAAATATATCAAAAACGATAAATCGTAGAAAAATTCAAACTTGATATTCCGTTTAGGTACTATTATCACCGTATCTGAAGGTTTCAGAAAAAATTCATCAACCGAAAGTGCGATTATACTAAACAGCATTTTCAGTGTTTTTCGCAATTTTCTCTGGAAAACAGCTCGTAGAATTTTCTTTTAACTTTCATATACATAAAGGAGCGATCCTTAATTATTATTTGAAATATTTTCGAGGGTTAAGCTTTCCTCTAAATTATCACTTCAGTATAATGTATGATTCAACCAACTATTAATAATTATCAGAAGCAAAAAATATTGGATTTAGTTAGTTCTGCGTTAAATTTGTGACATTAAATTTTACATTTTATATATAATTGTATTACCAGCAATAAAAAAATGTCTTGTGAATTTTTTAAACAAGATTTGTTGTTTTAATGCTCTTGTTACTTCTTCAGTCCTTGAACGGATTTGGTGGTGATGGGGGGGGGGATAATTTAAAAATACTTAAACAGAAAAGCAGCACTATAAAATAAGAAAAATATTAGAATAATCCTAATTGAACGAATGCTTATTTTAATTGATAAATAAAAAGAAAAAATATAAACCAAACATACAAGAATAAAAATAGAACGGTAAAGAAAATAAATGAAAATATAGAATGAGCACAGGGAAAAAGAATGGGAGAAGAAGAATAAATGTATGAAGTAGCAATGTAATAAAGATAAGCGTCTAGTAATGAAATATCTTCCAAAAAAAAAAAAAAAAGAAAAAAAATGAGTGAGGAACAGAAAGATCGGGGAAATCGAAGTGTCTTCCAAAGAAAGGAGCGATGGTGGTCTTTGGATCTAGTTACATTTTGATGTTTCATCTTTTATTCAACTGTTAACCAAACTGTTAAGTTTCAACATCGTCTAATTTTCTGACGCCTTCCATTTCACACGCTTCCTTCAACATTTTTTATGGTTTCTCTTATTTTTTCCCTACTTCATGTTTTTAAATTTGCCAAGCTTTAAAAGCTGGAAGCTTATAATGCAGTTTTTTGTTGAGGATGCATTTCTTACGAAGCTATATATATATGAAATTGAAATTTATAACTGTGCACAATACAGACGTTGCTACTAAAAAGAAGCCATAAATGACTCCGCTTCTGGTGCTTCAGTTTAACCCGGAGCGTATAAAAGCAAATATGATGGAATAAATTTAACGTCTATCGCTGTGCTGAATCTATGATAGATGCGGTCCCCATTTTGTGAGTGATTGGTTGGATCAATAAAAGTTTCATAGTTTTGGATCATCCGCAAGGGATCCAAATTTATTCCAAGTTCCCTGATAACGGTTAGTCCCTTGCCGCTCTTCGAAGAACCTAACTCTTTTTAAATGATTTAAACTTTCGGTTTAAACAAATTTTAATTGGAATCAATTGTCGTGATTCCTGAGGTATGAAGTTAGATGTCTTGAAGAGGGATTTATTAGGCAGAAGTTAGTTTAGAGAGTTATTGCTTGAATTACTAACACTGAATTTATAAAAATAGAATATGTTTTAGCAATAATGTGAATGAGCCTAATGGTAACTACAATTAATACGATTTGATAAAAGTATATAAATAATTAAAAGAGTTAAATAACAATTAATTTAAAATGATTATAATAAATAAACTAATATGCACAACTATGAAAATAATTATAAGTAAAACCTTGAATACGGGACGCGCTCGGAACTCAAGTACAACTGCTGCTGTAAAAATGATAGTGATATAATAATGTGGCTACTGATATAATGATGTACTACTGATATAATGATCCCCTCTTCCAGTGAGGCGACGTTTATATTAGTCTTACTCATACACTGTCAAGTGTGTGAGTAAGTTCTCACACTAAGACATCTCTAGTAGCGTGCGACCTTGTGAGACCTTGGTTAGGTCGGCGACTAGTGATTCAGGTCAGTGGCCAGATTTGGTCGCCCATCGGCGACTTTCAAAGACCAGATGGCTTCTGTTCAATAGACAGGGCTTTATCGGTGCTTGTCTTTGATACCTTTGTATTGAAAAGGCAGCGGCCGGCTGTGGGGCCACTAGTTATAAATTATTCTTTCCTTTTGTTATATTTTGTGAAGGCTTTGACATTGCTATGTCATTACAAAATCATTATCTACAAAAATAACGAATTCAAGGCTCCACTGTTGGTATACAAAAGAACCTTGAGGATCTAAATTTAATCTTAGTACTAAAATCCCGCGTTCACGTTCCTCAAAGAGTCAACATTCCAAGCACTTTAAGCCCGGCAAAGATTGCAAATTTTTGACGGGAGATCTTCAACATAGTCGTTCAAGCGGCCTTCCCAACTTCAGCTAGTGAGTTTAATACATGATTATAAAGCTTTAATGTTGGCACACTCTGTATGATCAAAGTCGAATAGTGTATTTCGATTTTTATATCGTATAGTTCAACGATTCAAGCTTTTCGACAACCTCGTTCATTGAATTAATAATTCAACAAATAATCTAGTATGAAAAACTTAATGACCCTTTCTGATTGTAATTTATAATTTTTTTTTTTTTTTTTAGGAGTTCCTTAAAGCTGAAGTTTTCCTCAACCAAATATTTCTTTTAATTCAGCCTCCAACTAGATCTATCCCGGATATCCTCTTCTCTCAGTCCGTTACCGTGGAGGCTTTCTTGGACGCCATATATCTACTACTTTTCCCTGGGTCTGCCCCTTCTCCTTCTTCCCTCGGCTTCCCAGTCTGGATCTCTTTAGCCATTCTGCCATCTTCCATTTTTTTTACATGGCCGTACCATCCAAGTCTCTTTTCCTTCACGTTCTGCAGCACAGTTTTTGAAAAGTTCAGTTTCTTCCTTATTTCTTCGTGACTGTAATTAATACTATTGTAATAAGCAACTTTTCGTCAAATTGTAACCTTTAGTTTCTTTTAAAAATAATACTTGAATATAGGGGATTTGAAGACCCATATAATTTGGTTGTTAGTACTAATACTGGTCTAAAGTAATTTTTTTTTACATTTAAGGCGTGTCAGCATCTGTGGTCATTGGCGCCCGTAGCCTTTTCAGTACACTACCGGCCCGCGGACAGTGTTCTCTTATTACAGACAACACTGTCCATCGCCAGCCAGTGCGATGTAGAGGCTCTTAGGAAGAGAAAATCTTCCTAACATAAAGTGATTTTATTGAAGAACATAATTCCAGTAAAAGTAGAAAGGCTTATATATTTCCACTAACAAGTTCAAAGAAAATTATAGAGAGGAAAATTCTGAAAATCTTAAAAATACTCTTTATTAACGGATTTTCTTCAAACTTGGAATTCTAGCAATCTATTTGACGATTCCGGAAAATATGTTTCCGGAAAGTGACACATTAGAAAAAGCTTTTAGAAAGTGTCAGTTCCTCCCAGAGATTCCCTCCAAAAAAAAAAAAAAAAATTCCATCAATTTTAAGGAATAGTATTTCAAGTAAAAGTGATATGCTTATTCTGCGTGTGTTCATTTTTGATATATTTTGTTCAAAATCATAAAAAACAGAGCAGATATTGAATGGTATTGAACGTTAATCAATACGATATTGACTATCAATTGATTATTGATTTAATACCTTCAATATATTATTTATATATTTGAAATTTACAATTACAGGAAAATAAAGTTTCCGTAACAAGTAACAAACTGACTAATATACGCGGGAATACAGTTTCCACCCACGCGGTGACTTTCCTAAACATTGTTTTTATTAACATCCATCGCCGAAGTAAACGCGTGGCCAAGGCCGCCTAAGCCATCGGATGGGATTGACAAGAAGTGTCAAAGATAAAAGAGCTGGATTAATTAATGGATTGGGATGACTTGACCAGGTAGGATAGAGATATTATTAAGACCTTGGTGTATACTGAGGTCATCATGAATGGTTCTGTTGGAAACAAAGTATGGGAGCGTTGGTAATAAGGCGAAGAATTTTAGACTGTAATGATTGGAGGCGGTATATATTAGAATGCTTGGCTGACCTCCTCATATTTCTAGTCCATAAGTCCATTTCGGTTTCAGTATTGCATTATATATATCCACACATTGTTGGTGAATATTAGTTTTGATTGTCTCACAATTAGTCGCGCTAGTAAATAGTAACGTTTCTTTAGATCTTGTCGTTTGAATCCTGTGTACGGGTTCCATGTAAGTCGTTTGTCAATGTAAAGTCCAAGATATCGTACTGTGTCGGCGCAAGGAAATGCATTCTGATTTAAGATAAATCTCCTTCAATATTAAAAAATAAGAAAAATAACATTAAAAAGTTCTTATCATTGCAAGAAATATAGATTGCAAAGTAAGACTGAACATTAATATTCTATCCAAGAAAAATAGATCGAGATAATTGCTGTGAAAAATCAGCTGATTTGATTCACACAACTTTCTCTTACCGTAGTTTCAAATGTGATTGACAAATTTTATAGTTAGTGTACCAAATTTAACGAAATTAGTCGGAGTTTGTTGAAATTCGTCAAAAATCGAAAAAACTGTTCAGTAAAAGAGCACTTCCGGTTTACTAATTTTCTTGAAACTCGGAATGTAGGCCATCTATTAATTTCTAATTAATTTTGTTTGGAAGGTAGAATTGTATAATCAACTATGATAGCACTTTAGAGAAAAATATAACCCCACCCCTCCCCCAAAAAGCCCCCTTCAATAACTTAACGAGGAGAAAAAATATTTCAAATAAATGTTGTAGCTCTTTATGTGTGCAGTTTTAATTACTAGTTTAAAGAAAGTCGTTGAAGCCGTTTTCGAGAAAATACCAAGAATACTGAAAAATACATTTCAGTAAAAAGCTCACTTTCGATTATCCGATTTTTTTCAAACTCGGATTATCAACAACGCATTTAATTGTAATTGATATTATTTAGATGACAGAATTGAAATAATACTTTAGAAGAAAACCTAACCCCAATCCTCCCCTTAAATAAATTTTTCCAGAGAAATATTTTAAATAGAAGTTGTAAATTTTTGTATGTGTTGTTGATATATCAAGTTTGAAGAAAATTGTCCATGCTATTTTTGAGAAAATCGCAAAAAAGTGAAAAAAAACATTCAGTAAAATGTTAGTTGAGAATGTTAGCTGCAAATAATTCAGTAAAATATTCCCGGTTGAGAAATTTTGATAGATAACGTATTGTCGGATTCCATGGTGATACCTAAACGGAATATCAGGTTTGAATTTTCTAGGATTTTTCATTTTGGAGCTATGCTGTTTACACGCACGCAACAAACAAAACATTTTCTAAAAACCACTTTTTTGGGCTCAGGGGTTCTCAGAACGGATTTTTTCCCGGTAAAAATTCGAAATGGAAAATTTGGCACGATTACAATACTTCCTCTTACTGGTAGGAGTAAGAGAAAGTAAAAAAAAAATGATAAAATATACGAACAACCGGAAAAACCTTGGTTCATAACATTTCTTTTTATTGTGCAGATAAAGTGTTATTATTAACTTCAACGCCTTTTACCATGATATTAAATTTTGCAATGATGTCAAATCACTAAACATCATAAAAGTTTATATTACTCGTGGGAAAAAAAAAATGTATAAATCCTGTTATCATCTTTATTTCATTGAGACTGGATCTATGTGATAAATACCCATTTGGTTAACTAATGCCGCTATAAACACTTTTTGGATTTTATGAGTATTTAAAATTATATTATCAACTTTTATTTGATTTTGGAAAACAGGGGCATGATTGATGATAAAAATTTCTGTGGAATTAATTAAATATAAACTCATTATTGATGAAATTTAATCTAAATTAGATTAGTTGTTGTGGCTGGTTCCGCAGAACTGGATAGCATCAAAGATGCTATACTTCCCTGCTTCTTTTTGTGGTCATCGACGGGTTTCGGGAGTTCGTCCATCATCAGGATGCATTTGTCAAACATAGATTTGCTCTGTGCCACAAAAAGAAGCAGGCTATCACGGAAAATATCCCTAAATTAGATTAGTTAAATTAATAGAAGAAAAAAATTCTTCCCGCCAATTTCTCTTTTACTCGAATTAATGTGCTTTATCATCGACTTCCACAAACACATGAGATAGAATGCTATAAGATGCAAGTTATTGCAATCATGTCTTTCTTCGAAATAATTGATTTTTCACTAGAAATATATGTTTTAAATGTTTTTTGAATATGAAAAGAAAATGTTTTTTTTTTTTTTTAGAGCGAATGTATTTATTAGCATGAAAGTATTTATTGGCGTATATGTATTTGTTAGTGCGAATGTATTTATTAGCTCGTATGTATTTATTGAAGTGTATGTATTTGTTGGTGCGAATGTATTTATTGGCAAGAATGTTAGTATGAATGCATAAGTTAAGTTTTTATCTCGGGGTTGAAAGAAATTTTATAAAAGTATTTCAACCCCATTAGGTTAAGTTTTATTTTAGGATTAGTTTATTTTTGATATGCTGGAATATTTGTTAAAAGTACTGCACATCCAAACTATTAATTTATATAACAAATAGTCTCCTTCACTTTCATGTCTGTAAAAGAGAATATTTAATATGAATAGTACCGTTACAAACTCTTTGTCTTCTAGTAAGTATTTACGGATTAAGCTTAATCATACACTTGATATTTTATCGACCAAGTGAGAAATAAAATAAGGAATGACGCAACCAACCAATCGATGATTTATGAGATGAGGGGGTGGGTGGAGAGATCCCCGAAAACCTACGGCTCTATCCTGCCTTGCAGAGCAAAGTGTGTGTCGAAGCCACTAGGTTTCAAAATAGGTCATCCAAGGTCGAGTGGCCAGAGAAGAGAAAGTAAAATGTTTCGGGGGGGGGGGCGCTAATAACCGCCATAGTTGATGCGCCCGGGGAAAAAAAAAACGAATGTTTTTGATTGTTTGGTGTGTGATGCAAACAAAATTTCTGAAAAAGGAAAAAATTGCACGATATAGGTGGAATTACGGGACGAAACTTTTGATATTAATGCAGTTATTTGTTTGATGCATTTCCATAAAAAGAGCATTATTTAATTAGAACACTACTCTTTAAAAACATTTTATAGCTATTAAATTGTTAAAATCTAATTTAACAAAATATAGGATAAAAAAAACTATAATAATGTAATAAAAAAAAGAATAGAATAGACAGTGATGCTGTATAATACTTTGTCTTGGAAACAGTTAACATAGTTTTACTACTTTTAGTATAAAAACTTTTTAATCTAAAGTACTTGTTGCAACTATTTTGGTAGTGTTTTCTTTTTGAGTGTTTTATCATTCTTTACTTTTAGTATCATCTCTAGGGACAGGCGTTAATAATTTTTCTTTATTTAAGGTTTGGTTTTTCTTATATTTTCATTAAATGAAGCTTATTATTGTTAATTTTTGTTTTAAACTACACTCTCACACACAACACTGGACAAAACGCTATGAAAGAGTGTATATTCATTGATTGTATATTAAAAAGGTAACTTTTACAACAGAAAATGGACTTTATTAATGAATGATAAAGTGGTTGTTATGAGGCTAAGAATGAATACCATAATGTACCCCATTTAATGCAGTCTAATAATAAATCTTTAGTTAAGAAAACTAAAAAAATACAACAGTAAAACTACAACATAGGAATTGCATGGCCAATACCGTCAGCTGCGATCTATGAAATTACAAATTTAAGTAAAGAAAAGAAAAAGAAAAATTTACACTTATTCATAATTAGACAAAAATTTAATTAAACGAAAGAAAAAAACAAACAACAAACACAAATAAAAATAACTTAAAACTGTTTAAATAAATAAAAAAGACGATTAAAAAGATTAATAATAAACTATAATAAAAAAATAAATAAAAAAATCTGGTGTGAAACACTTATATGACTTTCACTTGGTACGACAAGTACCAATCCAGCCAGGTAGGTAGAGAAGTGGTTACATTGTTGTCCATAAGAGCGCTCTAATGACATTAACTAACTCCATATAATATTTGAAATTTAACGCCAAACATTCCGTAGATTATCTTAAATCAATTTCTTTGGTAAAATATTTCATATGAAAGTGATAGGTTTATATTATCTGGGCAATATCAGAAAAATAGACACGACTGCAAATACGACCACGTAGAGCGATAACAGAGAATTAAATATTTTTTTATTTTTTGGCATTAGCCTTCGCCAGAAGTCATAATGGTGCGCATTACTCCTTCACAATCGCCGATATCCAGCAGCATATGCACACTTTCAACTTCATATCACACATTCATCTCAATTGATAAATACAAGCATACTTATTTCACGTATACAAAATAAATACATACATACCTATTATTACATTCATACCAATCCCCTCATAATGAACTTAAATTAAATATTACACTATTTACACATCTTGCACACTCATAATCTACGCCCGGGTGCCCGGGGGCGGAAGCTGCAGCTGAGTATGCTAGCCGTTGGCCTAACAGGAAACCATATAAGCAGCGTATTAAAGACTAGGGGAAACCGGTTCTGTGAGAATAAACTACCGAGGAAACTTTGATCGTTCTTACGAAAATTCATGTCAACGCATCTTGAATGTGTTTGATGACGATTCTACCCTTAGCACACGCAGAGTGCCATTGTCGCTAGGTTTGTCACATCAGACGGTGCACAGGTATCTTCGACGGGATGGTAGATATCTGTATCACGTGCAGCAAGTACAGTATTTGCTAGAACGTGATTACGCCTGTCGTACTCAATTCTGTATTTGGCTGCTACAACAAACAGCCCAGAATCGTCGTTTCCCCCAAAACATTTTGTGGACCGATGAGGCGACGTTTACTCGAAATGGTTCTTTAAACACCCGCAACATGCACTATTGGAGTGACGAGAATCCCCGTGCAACCAGAACGTCGTCAGAACGATCAGTTTCCTCGGTAGTTTATTCTCACAGAACCGGTTTCCCCTAGTCTTTAATACGCTGCTTATATGGTTTCCTGTTAGGCCAACGGCTAGCATACTCAGCTGCAGCTTCCGCGCTGCCGTTACAAAACCCACAAATAAAAACCATATCTCGCTATTCTATGACAAAGAACTCTGGCATTTTGAATGTATGACCAGCTAAATCACGACTAAATGTTTCTGTTTATTAGAATTAGACGAATTTCTATCGTGAGATAACAATTCCAAAGTTCATTCCAGGATCATTAATTAATCTTGTGATATTTTTGTAACAGCTCTCAATTTTCATTTTGTGTTTTTTTTTACATTTATTTCGCATTTTCTTTAAGAAAACAAGAAAGAAACCCCACGATATTATTATCGTTGGAAAGCTGGTGAAATGTAGATATTTTTTCTGTAACCGGACCGTACGCTAGCCTTAAAGAAATTTATAAGAAAATACTATTGAAAAGTGGTTTTTAACAGTCGAAGCGCTGTAGAGTTGAGTTTAATGTCTCTGAAAAACCTTATAATTAATTCAATTAAAATAAAACTTCTGTTTCTTATAGGAAATTTAATGCTCTTTCCAAAGATGTAATTGAATATGATTTATGTTAAAAACTTTTTGAGATATAATCAATTTTATGAGAAAAAGTAGGAAAATTGAAAATTTTCCAAAATGTAGAATAACTTTTGAAGGCGAACGAATCGGACCATGGTTTATGAGAAATTTTTTATTCCAAATAAAGTGACAAACCATATCCCGAAGTATTTGCCAGAGATGGCTGTTACACCCTGTATAGTACAACATATAGCAGTATATAATATATATTTTACTTTCACTTACTAATAATATAGCAAGAGGAAGTATGGCAATCGTGCTGGATTTTCGAAATTGAGTTTTCACCGGAGTTGCACGTTTTGAGTTCCACTGAATCCAAAAAAGTAGTTTTTACAAGATGGTCTGTCTGTATCTGTGTAGGTGTGTGTCTATATGTGACAGAATATCCCAAAAAAGAAAAGTTGCAGGAAGCTGAAACTTGGTATTCCGTTTAGGTACTGCCACCATCTTCAGACAGAAAGATTTCGGGCAAAATCCATCAACCGGAAGTACCACTTAACTGAATGTTTTTTTAAGTTTTTTGTAATTTTCTCAAAAAACGGCGTCAACGATTTTCATTAAACTTGATATTTCAACTACACATACAGAGAGACTTTCATTTGAAACTTTTCTCCGGGAAAATTCATTTAAGGGCACTTTATGGGGAGAAGTGGGATTATGGTTTCCTTTAATGTGCAATTTCAGTTTATTACACAATTCTAACATCTAAATAATATTAATTAAAATTAATTATGTTGTCGAAATACCGAATTTGAAGAAAATCGGATATTTGGAAGTAGTTTTTACTGAAAGTAGTTTTCAGCTTTCTGATATTTTTACTTTCTCTTACTTCCAATAGTAAGACGAAGTATTGTAATCGAGTCAAATTTTCGATATCGAGTTTTCACCACGGAAATATCCGTTTTGAGGTCCCCTGAGCCCAAAAAAGTGGTTTTTAGCAAGCAAATGGTCTGTGTGTGTGTGTGTGTGTGTGTGTATGTGAACAGCATAGCTCAAAAATAAAAAGCCTTAGAAAGATGAAACTTGATATTACTTTTAGGTATCACCTTGGGAACTGACAGTGCGCTATCTGTCATAATTCCTCAACCAGAAATACCACTTTACTAGTTTTTTTTTTTTTACGTTTTGCGATTTTCTCAAAAATGGCTCTGACGATTTTCTTTAAACTTAGTATATCAACCACACATACAAAGAGCTACAACTTTTAATTGAAACATTTCTACGGAAAAATTCATTTAAGGGCACTTCTGGAGGGGGGTTAGGCTTTCATCTTAACTGCTATTTCAGTTTATTAGACAATTCTGTCATCTAAATAATGTTAATTAGAATTAAATATGTTGCTGACATTCCGAGTTTAAAAAAATCGGATAACCGGAAGTGCGTTTACTTTACCACTTTACTAAATGATTTTTTTCCACTTTTTCGCGATTTCCTCTAAAATGGTTCCGACGATTTTCTTGAAACTTCATATATAAATTAAACCTACAAAGAACTACAGTTATTATTTAAAACATTTCTCTGGAAAAATTTTATTTACGGGTACTTTTAGGGGAGGTTTGGGGTTATGTTTTTCTCTAAAATGCTATCATAGTTGATTATACAATTCTGTCATCCATACAAAATTTATTAGAAATAAATAGATGGCCAAAATTTCGAGTTTCAAGAAAATTAGTAAACCGGAAGTGCGCTTTTACTGAACAGTTTTTTTTCAGTTTTCACGAATTGCATTAAATTTGGTACACAAACTATAAAATTTGTCAATTATAATTTTGAGAACTGGAGTAAGAGAGAAAGTTGTGTGAGTGTTTCACACCAGATTTTTTTTTCTATATAAAAACTATTAATATTTTTCAGCTAACAGTGTAATAATTTGACATTTATTTTCTAACATCAATGAATGAAGTTCTATAGGAAGTGTTCTAAGTAGGAAGGACAGCGATAAGACCTCTTCTCTAAAATGCAAATAAATGTGATAAAATAAAAGTTCAAGTGAGAAATATTTCTCAATTATTGCTTGAGAAATACAGAGAGAGGAGAAAAATTAGCGTGAATGTCACGTGTTTTCAATTCAATATACTTTTCACTACCTCTCGAGCCTCTTTCTTACATGAGAAGAGACATAAAAAGCCAAATAATTTATGTTTACAAACGACAAAGTATTGAAAAATGATAAAAACTTTATGAATTGTGCGGCCACTTATCTATTGCCAATTGGCCAAAATTAATATTGACATATTTACTGGGTGGACCCCGTTTTCTACCCTCTCCAAAACATTTAAAATTATAGAGGTAATTATTATGTTTTTGTTACAGATTTCACTTCCTTAATTATGTGTCCATAGAAATCGTAAAATTATTCAATAGAAATACGAATTCCCCGATACGGCGGAAACTGTTATATCATAGGAAATATTTATTGATTTCTTTAAAAGTCCATTATAAGCTGTCATTACCTTGTTGAATGTTATATCGTAAATAATATGTTCAGCATACAATGGGCTAATTTCTTTCAATAAAAAAACTGGTGCAATTTACATATTTATAATTGTCTAATACTCTTTAAACATAAAATTCTTAGTGCTTAGATGTTTATTGCCTTCAAGTTACATGAATGGGAGGATCTATCAAGGAAGAATGGGAGGACACGACTGTTTTGAGGAAAGAATACCGCCCTCTCACTGAAAACCTCCTTAAATGAATTTTTCTCGCAAAGTTTCAAATAAAAGCGATATGTCACTGTATGTAGTTGGTATACTAAGTTCAAATTAAACCCGTTGGTTTCCTTGTGGAGAAAATCGCATAAAAAACTGTACAGTAAAGTAGTACTTCCGGAAGTGAAGCACGGACTTTTGGAAACATTAATACAACACGGAATTCTTATTAATATTAGGTGGATGATAAAATCGTATAATAAATTGAAATAGGACTTTAGTGAATAGCGCAATCCCCCCTTCCCCCCAAAACCCGTTAAATGGCGAAATGCGTCAATTAAAAGTTTTAGCCCTTTATCTGAGTAGTTATAAAACAATACAAATATAATTAAAAAAAGATCATTGGAGCAATCTCAAAAAACTGGAAAATTCCATTCAGTAAACTTGACCGATTTTGTCCAAAACCTTTGACTGATATTGCCAATTCCCCGGGAACTTAAACAAACTTTCACGAATTTCCCACACACACAAATACTTTTTGAACTCAAGAGACCTCAAAATGTATATTTCTGGTGAAAACTCGTTTAATGATAAACCAAGCCTTGGCCCTTGAAACAATTTGGGAACGATATCCATGCCCACCATGGAAACATATCTATACCTATACATCGGCGTTAGGGGCTAGAGGAAATGCAGTTACTAGAGCTTTTGCTCCAAATTTTGAAATTTCAGAGCCTGTGGGGAAGCTCGAATCCCACTTCGATAATGAAGTCAAAAAAAAAAAGACCGGCCTGGGAAATTTTGTTGATTCCCGAGCGGCAATTCAGGCATTTACAAGGCACATCCTTAGTGAGTCCCATGATATTCTGGCGGGACGTCTTCTTGCGGATAGTCTCATTTCTTCGGGCAGGGAAAGTTTTATGCAATGGATCCCTAGTCATTGCGGAATAACGGGAAATGACTAGGAATAATGAGAAAGCAGACCAGCTTGCTAAATTGGGATCGCAGAAGGAACAACCAGCGACTCCAATAGAGTTCAACATGGCGAAGAGGATCCTGAAAGGAAGGCACAGACAGGAGGTGGTTACAGGACACCAGGAACAGGTTGGAGGAAAACAGTAGAGTATCCTGAGCAAACCAGAAGGTTGGCTAGTCCACAATCTGCTAGAAGCGAAGCGTGGCATGCTTTAGACTGGCAGCAGGGCACGACTATCTCCGGGCCCAATTGCACCGTATTGGTGTGGTTGATCGAACGGATTGTAGCCTATGCGGAAAAGGGGTCCCTATGCAAGGCAGCCATTTGTTTGATTGTGAGGCCGTACAAGATATGCGACAGCTGCCAGATAGGCAGGCCAGTACTTATTATTTTAATTCAAAGATTTATTGGACTGCTCGGAGTCTAATGGCTGAACACCAAGTGACTCGTCATTGATAAATGAAAACTCACTTGGTTTCCTGAGTGAGAAATAAATGATTGACTTTAGCGGATGGTTGTTAATGAAGGTGATCTCTATTTGACACGAATGCAATACTTCCTCTCACAGCAGTAAGTGACAGCAAAAGTAGTGTAAAACGCTCACGCAACATTCTCTTACTGTGGGTAGTACAAGTGTACAATTGAAAAATTTGCTTTATTTTTGAAATTTTACTCATCCACTCAAACAAAAATACGTAAATGTTGAGGTACATATCCTATCTAAGGCAGGCCATAGTAAAAGTGATTTTATATTAGTACAGAAGTCAGGGCCAAAACACGGCGTTCAATAACATTGAATATACCAAAACAAAAACTTCTGAAATTTAACTTCACAGAGTTTTCAGAATCTGCTTATATACATTTTTTCGCACAAAATGTTTCCAATTATAGGAAGACATAATTATTCGATAATCAATCCAAAGTTCGAAATGATTCATTTGAAAACGAATACATTTTATTCCATTCTAGTAATTATCAACTAATACTTTATTAACATTTAAAATTCTTTAAATTGTTAGTAAGTCTTAAGATCAGACATTGAATGTAATTTAATAAAAAGATCTAAAAAGGCCAGTATGAATATATAAGCTGTATTAAAACTATATTGAATAAATCAAAACAATAAAGAAATCTGATGGATAACATTTTAACCATAAATTTCTAGAACTGGTCATCAGAAAAAAATTAAGATCATGGCCAAACTACAAATCGTAAAACTTTCAACAAGAGAAAGGAAGTAGAAAGAAATAAGGAAGTAATAACGGTTTGCAAGCCAACCAAGTTGAATGTGACATGAATTTCAAGATGCGGGTAATTTATTTAAAAACTGTTCCATAATGAACAATTATGAAGAATTTAGGCCTATTTTAAAATGAAAAATTATTGAATGAAATGAAATTTTTTAATGTTCAATCCATTCTAAGACACTTGTTCTATAAGCTACTTATTTTAATTGCAGTTACTTATTTTATTTATTTTTCAAGATTTTTTGATTAAAACACTTGTAAATAGTTTACCTTCTAAATAGTATAGGAAATGAAGATAGCATGGGATTTCTCGAAAGTGTGTATTCTCCTGAAGCAAGTCTGTTTCTGTTAAAGAAAAAAAGTTTTTTAGTGATGTGCGTATGTGCATGTGTGTGTGTTTTTTTTATGTTCTGAGAAAGAACAACGGTTTGTAAATGAGAGGTGCGGTGAGAGAGAGCGAAAAAAATCTTTTCTAAAAAAGGAGAAAAACGGAAGGAAGCTGTTAGATAGATCTTTAGGGGATTATTATTATACCGGGTACCTGATAGCGTGGGACCTAAGCCTATATGGCTTTTATCCCCCCCGATGTCCCCCATATCCCCTTAAGTAGTCTCCCCCGGTGGCTTACCGGTCAATCTATAATATCCCAAGATATCCTTGAACTTCAACTCGCCCAGGCAATCCTGCGAGAGCGGTGTCCTCCCAAATATGCGAAACCTAGTACCAGCGAAATAAATAGTGGTACACCGTTTCCCTGGCTCCGTCGTCGCAGTTCTGACAAATGGGACTAGACGTCCTCCCTATGATTAAACAAGTGACTAGACACCCCAAGTTTGTCCAGTCACGACCACCATCAAGGTACCTCAATCCTGTCCTATAAGGGACAAGGAGATACTCCAAAATCCCGCGTAATTCCTTTTATAAATCTTTTATCTCGGATTAGGCAAACCCGTGCGGTCCACCCCCCAGCATTTTCTCCACGACTCTTCATCTCTTAAAATCAATCTGTTTGTCGCGAAACATTCATGACCCGCAAGGGGCTGGTTAAGGAAAATGAAGGAAGATCCCTCCCTAGCCAACTGATCCGCCCTCTCATTGCCCTCTATTCCCGCATGTCCGGGTATCCAATAGAGACGCACCTTACCCCTCCGAGCCAAAGCATTCAGCCTTCTCCTACATTCCCCCACTAGTTTCGAACTCCACCATGGTTTACTCAAAGCCCTCATTGCGCCCTGACTGTCAGAGAAAATCCGCACCTCTTTGATCTTTCCCTCCCACTCCCCCACAAGGCGACAGCATTCAATAATGCCCACCACCTCGGGCAGGAAAACAGTGGGCAAACCACCCAAGGCCACTGAACTCCCTCTATCCAATTCCTGCAACCATGCTCCCGCTCCTGACAGGCCTGTCCCTCCGGCTAGAGCCATCTGAATAACAGCGAATAATGTCGTTACCCGGCTCGGTTGGCCTCGTGAGGTTGTCATCCCCTATACTGGCAATACTGATCTCATAATCCCTCTCAAAACACCATTTCTTGCTCGTCTCATCAAGTTTAGATAGCAGAAATTGGTTCACTTAGGATAGTGCACTGTGACCTGAAAGATCTATTGTGCCTCCCGGAGACCTCACAGAGCACAAACCAAACTTCTAGCTACAGAAAACACTGCCCAACGCCGGGCAGTGAGCTTTACAGGCTTCTAGGAAGAGAAAATCTATGAGCAGCGCTGCTGGATTCAAACCTGTGACTTCCTCTTAGGAGTCCAGGGCGTTACCACTGAGCTCATCTGCTCCCTAAAACTCAAACTTGATATTTCGTCGTTTAAATACCACAAATACGAAACGACACAAATATTTCGCTTAAAACATTAAAATAATGCAACAATTCAGTAAATTCGCACTTTCGGATGACAGATTTATCTGAATCTAGTAGGAACCGAATCAGATAGTCAACTAAAACCTTCGTAACCTTTAGTAATAATCTAAACGGTTATACCAAACAACTTAGAGCCATCTGCGATTCTCCGTTACTGAAATATTATTCGTACACTTACTGACAGACTAACCAATATAAAATTGCTTACAATCAGGGCCCTAAGAAACACGTATTTCTGTTGAAAATTCAATTGCTTAAGTTTGGTTTTGATCGGAAGTTTTTTATTTATTTATTTATTTAAGGCGCCACATCTGTGGTCATTGGCGCCCGGAGACTTCTCAGTGCACTGCCGGCCTCCGGCTAGTGTTCTCTCGTGACAGACAACACTGCCAACCAACGGACAGTGAGCTGTAGAGGCTTCTAGGAAGAGAAAATCTAAGGGTAGCACGGCTAGATTCGAACGCGCTACCACTGAGCTAATCCCTTCCCTGATCGGAAGAATTTCCTTTTAAAAGTAGTAAGGAAAAATTAAAAAAAAAAAGGTTTTTTTGTAAATAAAACCCAAAGCCAAAATCTTAAAAAAAATAAAAATGTAATTCACTGAATTTCAAAATAAGTATTTTTTCCAATTAAATAGAAAAGCTGACACAAAGTTAAACAAAAATAAATTGATTTTGAGCTATTTTCTAATTAATGTATTTTTGTGCAGATATACATTTTGACTGGTGCCGTACTATATGTTGGAGCTGAGGCTAAAAATCATTTAAATGGAATAATGCAACTACATAGGGTGATGCAAATGGAACCACACCAAGCTAAGAAAATATCGAATGTGAAAAATGGAAAGGAAAAACGTGAAATGGAACCAGAGAAGAAAAGTGCAGGCCGTCAACAGAGACAGTTTGCATGGCCTACAACAAATGAACAATATGCACAGTTATTGCAACATTATCAACTTCAGCCAAATTTGGAACAACAACAACAACAACAACAGCAACAGTATCTGAACTCAGAACTGCAGCAACAACAGCAGTATGCTCTTTTCCATTATGTACAACCAACACAGGCAACATTACAAGAACAAGACGAACAGAAATATGTACAACAACCACAGCAACAACAATTACAACAGCAACAACAACTACAACAGCAACAACAACTGCAACAGGAACAACAACTACAACAGCAACAACAATTACAACTACAACAACAATATGTAAGTACTATAAATATTCCTTTTTTTAAACAAATTAAATTAATATAATAGGTCAATACATGTGGATGGCTTCACAATGTTGGATATATTCTTGTTGTCATGTTCCTGACTTGCTTACGTTCCGGTGTTCATCTTTCTCCTGACTGTTTTTGGATTCTTATCAATCATTTGTTGCTCTTAAGGGACATAAATCTGGGGATCACTGGTGGAGCGATTCGTGCGGCGTTTAGGGAGTGGATTCGCGGTAAGCAAGAAGTGCTCTGGAGGAGGAGCCCAGGTGCCACACACAGCAAAAGCATGATGCAGGGCTGTGTAACCGAAGGACCCTCTGAGTAGGAGCCAGATTCCTCTGGTGACGGGACTACTTACGGGTCATGGCAGGTTCAGGAAGCATCTGCACTAGGTAGGGCTTATCGGCGTGGAACCCTTGTGCAGATTATGTCAGGAGGAGGAGGAAACGGCCCGCTACCTGCTGTTTGATTGCGTAGCAATAACTAAATTGAGGTATGAGACCTTTGGTACTTTGCGACCTCAGGAGATGGTAGCTCAAAAAGATCTGGTGGTGAAAGTCCTCAAACACCTTAGGGAGGGAGGGTTCAACTACTAGAGGTTATCGGGGATGGCACAATAAGCCTCTGTTGGCTGCAGTGCCGGGGTATAGCCCACCCGTGATAAGCAATAATAATAATAATAATAATAATAATAATAATAATAATAATAATAATAATAAAATACTAATAATAATAATAATAATAATAATAATAATAATAATAATAATAATAATAATAATGTAATAATAATAATATAATTTTTTTTTTTTTTTTCCCGGCGAGTAAAATCCAGTGGATACCAGGTAGGCCCATACTGGGGACGCACATCCATTGAAAACCTCCCCGTCTCCTAGCTAAACCTTCCACGGAACCGTTTACCACATTACTTCGTGGAAGGCCTTCGCTATTAGCCCTTTAGGGCTTCCACATCTCTAGGCCAGAACTTTTATTTCTCCCTCTCAAGTGGCACGGGACACTTGCTGGTGAGGGTGTGTGCTCTCCACGTACTTTTTCTTCCTCAGGACGTCCTCAACAAACACAGCCACTGCTGCCCATCCACTCTCCTCGCGGAGCATTCTTTGAGTGACGTCCTCCGGGCTAAAATCGCATATTACTTCGGCCGCTCGTCTTCTTTCCGCCCTCCACCGGCTACAGGCAAAAAAGACATGGTAGGCATCCTCCTCCACACATTCCTCGCAGTGGGTACATTGAGGGTCTTCTGTCTTTCCGATCCTATGGAGGTATTTTCGGAAGTACCCATGCCCCGTCAGGAACTGGGTGAGGTAATAGTTTACCTCCCCATGTTGCCTCTCGACCCACGGTTCGATATTTGGGATCAGCCTCGCTGTCCAGCGTCCCCGCTCATCTGCATCCCAGCGCTCCTGCCAAGCATCTATCGTCCGGGCACGTTCTTCGCGCCTTTTCCTGGCCTTTGGCAAGTCCTCCGCTTTCCGTACGTACAGGCGCCTTACCTCGGCTGGCCAGTAAAGTCGATTGGGATGGTGTTCGCCATGAGCCTCGCCAATCTGCTTGTCATGGCCGCCGCCTTGTCTGCTATATGAGCTATGTGGGGCCAGAAACTTAACTTAGTGTCTAACATGACCCCCAGATATCGGACTGCCGGCTTTGTACGGATCTCCACCTCACTCACCATAATTGGGACCTCTTTTGGTATCCGCTTGTGGCTGAGTGCTACTATTTCTGTTTTTTGGGGTCGCAAGAGTAAGTCCCATGCTTCCCATTTCTCTCAGTACCCGTCGCATGACCATGTTAAGGTTCATCTGGACTGCCTCATAAGTTCTAGCTGTGATTACAGCCGCGACATCTCAGCATAGCACACAAGGTACGCTCCTTCTGGCATTTCCACTTTCAGGAGGCGATCATAGGATATGTTCCACAGGTCCGGTCCAAGTACTGAACCTTGCGCTGCTCCTGCTGTGAGTCTCCTAATCTGCTGCCCCTGCGAATCGCTGTAAAGAAGTCTGCGGTCGCTGAGATAGCTTCTCATTATCCTCATCAGGTATTCAGGGACATTAAAAGTATCCTGAAGCGCCGTTAGGAAGTCTGTCCACCTCGCAGAATTAAAAGCATTTGGATATCGAGGGCGACCATGAGTACGATATCCCACGAATGGTGGTTACCAGCCTCTGCTCTTTCCAGTGCCCCCACTTCCTCCGTAATAGCATCCAAAGTTCTATGTCCTCGCCGAAAGCCAAATTGCCTAGGCGAGAGGTCTCCGGCCACTGCCTTAAATACTTCAGCAGGTATACCATCTGGACCTGGGGCTCTACGGTTCCGCAGGCTGCGGGCAGCCATTCTTAACTCGTCCTGCGTGAACAACGGGATCTCTCCCGACTCGCGCTGGACATCTGCCTCTCGTTCCTCGTGTACAGGAAACAGCCCATCTATAATCCGGCTCATTTCTTCAGCGCTCCATCCGTTTACTAAGCAGGCCAAATTTTTTCATTACGACTTTGTAGCCTCGTCCCCATGGGTCTTGCTCTACTTCGTCACACAGTTTGTACCAGCATGCCGCCTGGCTGTTTTTAATTGCTTGTCGAAGCCTCTTCTTTGCCATCCGCCGTTCTTCTGCTCTGATCTCAGCGTCAGCTCGATTGTGCGCAGCGTGCGCTCGCATTGACAATCGTCGGAGCCTAAGAGCTTCAGGGCGTAACTGCGCGATCTCTTCGGTCCACCAGTATTGCATTCTTTTTGTTATAAGGCGGGCGCTTCATGGCATTGCTACCTCAAACGGCCTTTGAACGATAACTTCAGCCCTTCTCTTGTCATAACCACATCAAATTCAGATAGAACTATTGTCCTGCCTGCGTAATAGTGATATGAGCTGTGGTTTTAGAAATGTTGTGGTGTGTGTGTGTTGTGTGTGTGTGTGCTGTTGTGTGTGTTGTAACGTATGTATGTATGTATCGTATTGTGAACAGCATAGCTCAAAAAACCCCCCCGCAAAAACGTAAGGAAAGTGAAACTTGATTACCGTTTTTAGGTATCACCATTGGACCGACAGTACGTATCTGTCAAATTCTCAACGGGAACAAGTACACTTACTAGTTCATTTTTTTACTTTTTGCGATTTTCTCAAAAATAGCTTCCGGACGATTTTCTTTAAACTTTGGAAAAATCAACCATACTACAAAGAAGCTACAACTTTTATTAGAAACATTTCTCCGGGAAAATGCATTGAAGGGCACTTTTGGGGGAGGGGTGGAGTTAGGTTTTCATCTAAAGTGCTATTTCAGTATTAGACAATTCTGCCATCTAAATAATGTTAATTAGAATTAAATATGTTGTTGAAATTCCGAGTTTGAAAAAAAATCGGATAACCGGAAGTACGTTTACTTTACCACTTTACTAAATGATTATTCACTTTTTCGCAATTTTCTCAAAAATGGCTTGCACGATTTTTTTGAAACTTCTATATAAATAAACATGCAAAGGTCTACCAAATTTGTATTAAAACATTTCTCTGGGAAAATATTTAAGGGACACTTTTAGGGGAGGTGTGGTCGGGGTTATGTTTTTCTCTCTAACGTGCTATCACAGTGATATAACAAGCATCATCCAAACAAAATTAATTAGAAATAAATAGATGGCCAAAATTCCGCGTTTTAAGAAACTTAGTAAACCGGAAGTGCGCTTTTACTGAATAGTTTTTTCAGTTTTCGACGAATTTCGTTAAATTTTGTACACAAACTATAAAATTTGTCAATTATAATTTTAAGAACAGAAGTAAGAGAAAGTTGTGTGAGTGTTTCACATCAGATTTTTTTTTTTAATGTTTTTCAGCATGTTACTGGTACAAATAAACAGAGCGAACTGTTATTTATTATTACGAATTTATTAATATAGATAATTATTAGACTGAATCATAAGTACCTTACCAGCAGCTCTTAGTAGTTAGTAATTTATTGATGATTACTGATTCTTATTAACAGAATTATTTAATAGACAATTATTAAAATTAAATTAGACCACATTAAACGCATACAAAATAACGTTTTGAAAATACAAATTTCAAAGATCAAATAAATTTTTTAGTTACATAAATTATTATAAGAAAGTATGATATATAAATTTCTCAAAGAAACTAGCAATTAAGTTATTTCATTAGAATAAAAAAAAAAATGTTATAATTATTTGGGAAATTGAAAGTGGTTAGATTGATCATCTGAGAAAGCGGTGAAAGTTCATAGAAGAGACAAATCGATTAATAAATAACTAGATTATTAAAATAAAAATTACCCTTAACTGTATTTAATGAACTGGTTGAATCACCAGTATGTTATAAGGAAATGTTGAAATTATTTTTATCATTTAATTTTATCTATTTTATGTACAGGAGGTATTTTCTATTTTTTTTCTTTTAATTACTTTATAAGTACTTTTTGGCCAAATTCGATCGAACTATCATCTCACTTGTAATGCATAAGTAAGTGGTTCTTCCAGATCTTCTATCCTTCCAATCTATGAAGGTGTACCCCAAGGCAGTGTCCTTGCTCCTCTCCTATATATTGTCTATACTGCAGATATCCCTTCCCACCCGAAAACAATCCATCATTCCTACGCTGATGACATATGTGTTATTGCTCCAAATCCCGATCCTATTTTCCCATCCCGTGCCTTACAATCCAATGTCATCTCTCTACAAGACTAGCTTATCAGGTGGAGAATAAAGGTCAATCCCACTAAGAGCAAATGCATATCCTTCACCCTACGTCGCGCTATTCTCCTGCCCATCCTTCTTCATGGGACCATAATTCCGACAGTCGACAAAGTCCGATATCTAGACAAAAGACTCACTTGGAATCCGCATACACGATAAAAAAGACTTGAACTAAACAAATGTTACAAACTTCTCTAGGGACTACTTGATCGACCGAGTTAAACATTCCCTTCAAAACAAAAGATTTAACTACAACACTATTATAAAGCCTCTCTGGACATACGGATGCGAGGTCTTGGATTCCACCAAGTATTCCAAAACTCCTATCGCATTCAAGCTTTTCAAACCAAAACCCTCAGAACAATTACTAATGCCCCGTTCTTTGTTTCCAATCTAACCCTTCGCACTGATTTCAAAATCCCTTTTGTCCATCAGTTAATAAAAGCACTTTACGAAAAATTCCATGACCTTATATCCAACCATTCTAATCCTTTAGTCCAAAACATTCTTCCCTTTGATCCTACAACCTTGCAAGAGACTGACACGCCATGCGCCCCCGTGACCCACTAACTTCATGTTAGCATTTTTAGTAATAAGTAGGGAGTACCTCAACTGGGAGGCATCTCCTACACAAGAATTTTACGGTTTATATGACTACCATATATTCACTATTATACTGGTCTCTATAGTTCTGATGAGTTTCGTAATAAAAAAAAAAAGTTAAGCGGTTCAGGTAGTTCCGCCATTTTTCAGCCCAATAATTTTCTAAGTTTAAAAACTGTTTTATCCGTAAACTGAATAGAAATTAGCTATTCTACAATAGTCCTTAGTTTTTTAACCACCTAGTGTTTAGGACACAAGTGTACACAAGCTCACTGCTAGTTTGAATAATTTTATCAAACTGCAGTTAGGATTATGAAAGGATGTATCTCTTAGGTGGCTGATCGGCAGGGGGGGGTTCATAAGAAACACTAAAAACAAACATTTTAAAGTGTTTTTTATTAGGCCGCGTCTTCGACAAACATTGTTTGTCTTCTAAGGGGCATCTTAAAATCGGAAATTTGTATGCTCTAGTAATTTACTACATGTTATTATGCTTGTGGATCTGAGTGTACTCAGTCACTATAGGCCACTCATATACCGTACACTCATAGGCCACAGTCATAATAACATGTAGTAATTAATAGAGCATACAAATTTTCCGATTTTAAGATAGCCCCTGAAGAAGACAAACAATGTTTGTCGAAACGTTGGGCCATTAATAAAAAACACTTTAAAATTTTTTTTTAGTGTTTTTCTTATGATACCCCCCGGCCGATCAGCCAACTAAGAGATACATCAGATCATTTCTAACGGCCAACAACTTCTACAATTTAATATATGAAAGGGAAAGTCACTTGACAGTTACACACTAGTTTTTTTAATTTGCCGTAGAATTTATAAAGCTTGCTTTGTAAAGCATATTATTGGAGAGATTTCTGTTAATTTCAAACAGTTTGCTTATATTATTTTTCTATTTGTCTGAATAAATCTAGCTTAATCATGCCTTTCCTTATAATATTCGTGCTAAACATTGTGGAATAAAAAACACGATGGAAACTACTATTTACGTGACTTTTAAAATCAATTGAAACAAAATAAAAATTTATTGTGAAACTTACCACACCACTTTCCCTTCCCTTATTGCAGTTCTCAGAATACTGACAGACAAATTTACTTAAAACTTGGAACTTTTGCTAAATAGTTAGTTGACTTTAACTCCAGATTATGGTACCGCACATTTTACTGATGCGTCATTATCAGCAGTGAATTTTACTTTATAACCATTTCTTCAATACATCATCAAGAGCGATCAGGTAATGCCGCAGTATAGGTTTACTTCAAAAGTCGTATAATATTATAATATTAGAATAATATATGTTTTAGCGTAATGAAATACTGCGTACAAATTCGCAAATCCACTCTCACACTCTCTCTTACACAAACATCACGCAAAGACATATTATGTAGCAACAATAACCGAGAAAATAGCAAATTTAATAATAATAATAATGTTTATTTGTTATAAGAGCAATGACTTAAAAGATGACTCTTATACCATGATGAGTGGTCTTGACTGTGGTTGGTTGGTGATCGTTTTAGCCCCAGTAAAAATTGAACCTCTATGTCCAAATAATGTTGACACGTGGAAGATTTCAGATCGAAGCGTTATTAATTAAAAATAAAGTATGGGAGGACTATGTGAATGGTAAAAATTTGAAGCCAGAGGATACCAATGAAGCTGCCATTTGGAAAGAAAAGGATCAGGATGCGTGGTCAAACCTCATTTTATCTATTAGCCCTCCAGAATTAAAACAAGTTAAAGATTTGTGTTACTTCAAATGAAGTACAACTAAAGCTTCATAATATATATATATATATCAGCATAAACGACCTGCTCGAAAAGCACATTTGTTAAAACAATTGATTTTAAATAAAATGAAAAACAGGAGAACACGTTTAGAATACATATTAGTAACTTTCTAAATTTAGTAGATAAATTTAAAGACTTAGAAATAAACATTAACGAAGATCTTTTAACTGTCTCCCAGACGATTTCGAAAATATTAGATGTGCTATTCAGTCTAGAAATATATTGCTAAAGCCGGAAATTTTAAAAAGTTAAATTGATTGAAGAATATGATTCTATCATACGAAGCTGGTGAACCTAATGCTATGGTTAAATCAAATGCTTTGGTTTAAATCAAAATTTAAAATGAATTGGAAACAACAACATAAATTCGACGGCAATTGTTTGGAGTGAAAAAATTCGATCACAAATCAGAAGATTGCAAATTTACTAGAAAAAAGAACACTAAAATTTCTGAAGAGCAAGGTTTCCTCGACCTTTTATAATAGTAATTCTGAAAAATCTGCTTGGAGCCTAGATTGCTTGGTCAACATCCCATATATATTCTTCAAAAACTGGTTTTAAAAAGATAGATGAATCTATTAACAAAAGAATTAGCTTAACTGATAATTCCTCAATGATAGCAAAACTCCAACAGAAGTTGAATTTAGTATGAAAGAAACTGCAATTCTGAGTGAAACGCTTTACATACCAAATGTGCAAACAAATCTCATGTCAGTTGGAAAAGTAGCTGAAAAAGATTTCACAGAAATTTCCGACAAACATAAAGCTGAAGTAAGAGATAGCAAAAATAGATTAAAGATTATTGCAGAAAGAAGAAATGGTTTATATTACATAAAGGGACCAAAAGTACATAACCAAGAATTTGCTAATATCAAAAGTTCAGATACAAACAGTATAATATTATGGCACAAGCGATTTGGACATGTGAACGAAAAAGATTTGGGAAAAATGATGTTGTTCACGGTATCAAATATAAATATATTAGTTTGCCAATTTGTGAAATACGTATAAAAGCGAAGATGCCAAACAATTGCCTTCTCCAAAGGAAACTAAGAGAAAATGCACAAAATTAGAAATTATTCATAGCCGACATTTGTGGTCGCATGCGCAAAATATTTCAACGTGGTGCGATCTATTTCATCACATTTACTGATGACAAATCAAAATCTACATAATATGTTTATTTCCTGAAATACAAAAGTGATGCGTTGAATGCTTTTAAGAAGTTCAAGACATGGTCGGAAAATTAAACCGGTCGTAAAATAAAATATTTGCAATCTGACAATAATAATAAATATGTTGATAAAAAGTTTTCTAACATCTTAGAAAGTTGTGAAATTCGAAGAAGGCTAAGGACACCATATACACCGCAGCAGAACAGCCTTGCTGAGAGAATAAATAGAACATACTTAGAAATGGCAAGGTGTATGCTACTTGACTCTGATTTACCTGATAAATACGCTTGTCATATAAGAAATAGGTGTCCTTCGAGTTCGTTATATGGTAGTATTCCTTATATCATTTGGTATGAAAAACCTTTCACTGTGTCATATTTCAGTTCATTTGGATGTAATGGCTATTCATTAGATAAAACTCCAAATAAAGTTAAGGTAGAACCGAAAGCGTAAGAGTGTTTGTTAGTAGGTTAATCTGAAGAAAGTAAGGCCTACCGCGTTTGGCTTCTTAATGAAAACAAGATTCAGATAACTCGAGATGTAAAATTTATAAATGAATTGGAGCAAGTTAAGCAAAAGCCTCGCAAGGAAAATAAAAAAGATTCTATGAGCGATTTTTCGGTATAAAGAACAAGAAAATAAAGCTCCAGAAGGAACAAGAACTGAATCTATGACTGATACACGGATCAAGCCAAGTGAAAGTGTAATTGAAAAAATTACAGAAAGTATACGTTCAAGTGTTGTCGATGATGTTGATAATTATGAAATTGATCACCAAGCAAATCAAGTAAGATTCGTAGAAATTAAGAAGAAAAATAAGAACTGATTCCTGAGGAAGATCTCGAAAGGTCCATAACGAATCTAATAACTTAGAGGAAGACGATGATTTACCATTAGGAGGTTTTGAATGGAATTTCGATGATGTTAATGCAAATCTGGTAACGATTTTCGCTATGGTGAAATGAATGAAGACTCCAATTTAAAATATTATACTCTCATTAGAAATAAAACTTATGTTATATGTGATAGGCCAAGTGACCAAAATTTTGTTGGTTGTCGGCTTGTATTAAGGAATAAATATATAAGCAAGATTGTCAACTTGAAAGAAGAAAAGCACGATTAGTAGCCAAAAGGGTCAAACTCCTTTTCAAGATTATTATAAAACATTTGCGCTCATTATTCGATTAGGTACTATTAGAATGTTAATGGCTATTTCTGCTGAATGGAATCTGAAGGTGCATCAACTTTACGTTGAAGCAGCTTATCTCAACGGTGAGTTAGAAGAACCCATCTACCAGAAATTTTTCAAGATATATTACACGAACTCAAGAAGTCAGAAGATCCTAAATAATTCGAAGTCAGTCTGAAATGATGATGAATCAACTGAAATGGAAAAATAAGGTTTTTCTTCTTAAAAAAGGCCTTGTATGGTTTAAAACAGGCCGGACACGAATGGTGTAAAGTATTACATCAAACCTTGAATGCTTTAGCTTTAAAGCCAACAGATTA
Source organism: Triatoma infestans (assembly GCA_011037195.1). NCBI lineage: Eukaryota > Metazoa > Arthropoda > Insecta > Hemiptera > Reduviidae > Triatoma > Triatoma infestans. Next base: position 12,769 of record JAAEAF010014820.1, on the reverse strand, counting down.
TGTATGATCCATGCTTGTATACATTTGGAAATGGTAATGAAGAGGAATTTATTCGCTTGATGATTTGATTCTCGCTTCATCTGAGATAAAATGTGTTGAAAATATTAAAAAAATATTATCAAAAGATTTCAAGATGAAAGACCGTTATATCTATTAGAAAACATAGATTTTAGATTGTAAGAAAACAGATATGTCAGAACTTTATAACTGGTTCAAGTGTTGTTTAAAGGATTGGTGTTTCCGGAGTTGTGACAGGGCATGGAGAGAGAGTGAAATGCATTTTGCGGAATCCCAATAGTCACCTCTCACTAAACTGCACTTTTTCTACCCATACGGCAAAGGACCCCCTCGATTGACATATTTGAAATTTTATTTAGGTATTTTTTTTATAACGACACGAACCTCCAGCATAACCTTCGGGTCCTCCAGGAGGAGTTACGAGGAATAAATATGGAGGTTAACAAAGACAAGACCAAAGTAATGAGAATAGGAAGGAGAGATGGAGCCGTCGCTGGGAACAGAGTAATAAGATTAGACGGAGAAACCTGGAGCAAGTAAGCTGCTTTAAGTACCTGGGAGCTCATATCCAAGAACATGGGTACATAGGCGAGGAAATAAAGGAAAGGATTGGAGCAGCCGGAAGACTTTTTAATAGCCTCAGAAGGGGTTTCCTCAACAAAAAAGAAGTGTCAAAAAGCACAAAGAAAGCCGTCTACAAAAGCACCTTTCTTCCAATTCTGTTGTACTCATGTGAATCATGGACCCTGACAAAGAAGCATGCCTCTCAGATCCAGGCCATGGAAATGAGATATCTGAGGAGAACAGAGGGGAAGTCCAGGAGAGACAGAATTAGAAATACGACGATCAGGTCTAATTTAGGCGTGAAACTAGCAGCTGAAATAATAGAGCAGCACCAATTGAGATGGTATGGCCACATCAACAGGATGCACGACAGCAGGCTGGCAAGGATCACTTTTGAAACCAAGGGAGAAGGCAGACGGCCTAGGGGTCGGCCTAGGAAAACTTGGGAGCAGGCAATTAAGGACTCTTTTGATTCGAGGAAGCTCGACTGGGCGAAACGAAAGCAACTGGTACAAGATAGGGCAAACTGGAGAAAGCTCTATAAAACGGCCTTTCACACTGCAATTAGTGGTACACGAGATGCAGATTAAGAAGAAGAAGAAGAAGATTTTTTTTATATCCTGAAGCTGTAATTTCTTTTAGAAATTAATGTTGGTGCTTCCCTACAAGACCTCGAGCATTCACCTCCACTGCCTAGAAAAGGGCATTGGACCGATATCTTCGAGTTGCATTTATAATATCTTCATATTTAAGGCTCTTGTACGCGTCTGACTCGGAATATTTTCCAGGGAACGGTCCAACTATAATGTAATAAGTTCCAGAGTCGCGACCACCTTGGGCAAAAATACTGACAAAAAGTCTTAATAATTGTAATAAAAAGTATCTTGCAAAGTATAAACAAGTGTAAACAGTGTATGTCCCAAAAATGAGAAACCCATGGTTTTGTCTGTTTCGGGATACATTACCAATATACTACAATTAACTTTGTATTGTTTATTGGACTTAAAATCTTTTACAAAATATGATAGTTGGAATAAGATTACAAAAAGTCCTTTTTTATGTATAAAACACTTTATCATATAATATCGAGCTTTCGACCAGAATGGCTGAATAGCCAAAGACATAGGGAAAAAAGTATCGTTTCTGAGATCTTCTTTTAAAACACATACACGTACAAACCATTTGCTAAAAACAATCCCATATTCAGAGGACCGGTGAAAACTGAATTTCGAAAATCTGGCACGATCACAGTACATTCTCTAAGTAAGGAGCAAGACAAAGTAAAAAGTAATAGAAATAGTTACATCATATGAACAACCAGACACACACAAAATATATATATATACTCTCAATTCAAAACAACAGGATTAGAATTTAATGTAAATCATGATTAAATTTAATGAATTAAATATAAATCATTAATGAATATTGTCATTAATCATAAATTTATATGCATGTTACATAATTATTATTATGTTGTTAATAAAATGATTAATGACAGGTTCTATTTCAGTTGTGTCATCATGAGAATGACCTGGCTCCCAGGTCGAAAACTCGATACTATATAATAGTGTTTTAAACAGAAAAAAAGGACTTTTTGTTATTTAATTCCAAATTACCAATATTGTTCATATTACAGCAATATTAAATTCTTCTTTTGAATAATTTCAACTTATTTGGCATACTATAAATATAAATTATTAATAATTATTTGTCAAAATAGAAGAATGGAAATTATCTTTCTTTCTGCGGTGATTGTTTACCGAAATAATTCCACCAAGTTCACATGGAGATAAATAATATTGCAAATTTAAAACAACATTCAAACATAAATAAAAATTTACAAGTTCCAAATATATATCACTGGATCAGCGCCGCTCTAGGGCGGACAAATGTCCGGGGCGCCATTTTGGCTGTAAGTGTGAGAAAAATATTGATGTGTTAAATACTCAATTAATAGAAAATTTCACATATCGATTTTTTTCGTTCGGTAAAAATTTACAGTGCGTAGCGTATTTATATTGTTTATGTCTAAAAGCTAAAAATATTTATACTATTATTGAAAAATTACGCAGAATTTGTAAAGGACGATGCTTGAATTTGTTTAAACATGCATATACATTAGCACGCGAGCAGAGCGCTGCTTTAGCTTGTGTTTAAACAAGCATAGACTTGCTTAAAAAAATATACATATATATAATCTTAAGGGGCGGCAATTTGTCTTTTTATCCGGGGCGGACGTAACCGCTAGAGCGGACGCTGACTAGATTATTTCACTTTTTATCTAGGCCTAGCCTGGTATCAAGACTTGTATTCAGAAACCAAATAATAATTTAATCAATTTGAATTTTCAGGTCATTTCTTTCTAAATTATATCAATGAAAAATATAACTTTAATTAACAGTTATTCTTTTGTGATCTCACCGTAAAAAAACTTAAGCATTTTAGAGCTCAGTAAAGCCATCATTTTTTTTTTTTTCCGAGTCTGTTAAACTGAATATTTCCTAAGTGTTTTCTGTTTTGTTCTATTTGGGTGGATGGGTGCTTTCAAGATAACTGTTCTAATAATTGGAAATTAATATTTTTCTAAACAACATTCTGAGATGTCATTAATATCATGATAACTTGCCTCTAGTATAATGGAACAGGGATTGGTATGACTTAAATTGTCGCTAATTTGTGTAACACCCGTTATCATCCCTGTAATGATACCGCAAAGATAATGCAACTACAGCAGAGAGTAGTCTTTGTTACAAATGGTACAGCAAAAGTAATGCAACCACAGCAGAGAGAAGAGAGGCCCTCTCTGGTTAACAGAGACTACTCTCTGACACAAGGCAGGCTAGAGTGGGAGAACCTGTGTATATAAGCCAGTGGGAATCTATCTAAAGAATCTATCAGATACAACCATACAACTGTACATCGCATTGTGTCATATCTTTACTCACACCATTCATTCTATCATTTTCATTATAAACTCTAGTGCAATTAGTGTAAACTTAGCTACATTATATTAGTGGTCTTCATATCTCGTTCATTTAATCAAACTTCTCTAATTTCTCTTCTCAACAACTCCATTATATCCCCAAAAGGCGTTAATTTTCTTTTTTAATTTTATGCGCATGTTAAATAATTATTATTATTATTATATTATTAATAAAATCATTATTATTAAGAATGATAATAATATAATTAAGTACATATTACTAATTAAGAAGTTGCACAGTAATTAACAGTTTCAATATTATAATCATTTTCAAGAGGGCCGGTCCTGCTTCCAAGATTAGTTTCTAATATTGTTTTAATGCTCTGTTTATATCTAAATATTTTTAAATACTGCTAATTCTTCAAAAATTATCTTACCATTTTTTAATGGCAATACCACCTTATTAAATTTAAGATTATTTTTATCTAATATAGAAATTATTACTTACTTGACAGTAATTTATTATGAAAATGTTTTTTTAGAAAAAAAAAAAAATTTATCACTCGAATAATAGTCATGATTTATGTTGATTCATGTGTCAAGTAAGTCCCAACTACTTTGCCGAAAAGTAACGTCCTACATCCTTTTGGGTCGGTCTCACGAGTATTTGGATGACACTAAAATCTACTTTAAATCATACCGTTATCACTTAGGAACACTTCTCTTGGTTATAACAACAGCAAACCTGTTGAATTGAGAAAATAAAAATATGTATATATATTTTTTTGTGTGTGTGTGTCTGTTTGTTTGTATAAATGTAACTATTTCTTTCTATTACTTTTTACTTTGTCTGTCTTGCTCCTTACTTAGAGAATGTACTGTGATCGTGCCAGATTTTCGAAATTCAGTTTTCACCGGTCCTCTGAATATGAGATTGTATTTAGCGAATGGTTTGTATGTGTATGTGTGTTAAAAGAATCAGAAACGATACTTTTTTCCTTGTGACTTTGGCTGTTCAGCCATTCTACACCGCGCGGCCCAATATAAAGTTGCAGCGAAGGGGACTGATGTTCGTTTATTTGGATATCCAGAGGGCAAGTGAGAACAATCTCGGTCGCGAACAAATTCAAATCCTCCCCCCCTTAATAATGTTTAAATGTTTCTGAGAAATTTGAGACGTTAAAATTCAAATCTGGTTTGTTCATTATTGGCTATCTACAATATAATCAATCTGCCTCTGTTGGTAGGTTCACATTGCATCTACCAATTTGATATGACTTGCTTTTCTGGAAAATTAATGTTAAAAGTGAGCTGTCCCTAGGAAGAAGTAGGCTAGCGACCTTCTTCAAGGTCTTTGGCATCCCTAGGAATATCTTAAACTAATACCACGAACAATCCTTAACTGATATAACACGCAAAACTTACAGGCCATTAGGGTCTGCAAAAATAACTGATGTATGTAACTACTTCTGTTCAGCATACCTACTGGGAAAGCTCTAGCTGATATCGCACAAATTCATTCACTGTCCATTTTACAAGACAATTATATTCTATGTACAAACATTGCATATATACAGGTAAATTATTCGGGCCGTAGTTTTTTTTTTTTTTTAATTTAAGGCGCGTCAACAACAACTATCGTCATTGATGCCTGGTGCCTTCTCAATGCGCTGCTAGCCTCAGGTCTGTGTTCTCTCGCTAGAGACAACCGAACACTAAGCTGGAGAAACTCCTAGGAAGAAAAAAAATCTAAGAGGCAGTACTGGACTCGAACCCAAGACCTCTGCGTGAGAGTCCAATGCGCTCTATTGAGCTAATCTCTCCCTTCAGGCTATAGTGGATTTTACTTTGTAGCTACTACATTTCACGTGGCAGCGATCTACAAGTGCTGCAAGTTAGGCTTCCCTCAAAGCAATATCAATTTAAAATAATTTACGCATTAGGGTAACCGAACAATTTGAACAAATTTTAACTGTCAAGAAAATTGGTCAGTACAAACTGCAGTAATGGAGCAAATGAATGTTTCATTTTATATTCTTAATGTATTTAATTTTTGGTAATTATAGGAATTATCCAAAATTTTGTTGTTTTTTTTAATTTATTTTTAACAAAAGAATTTATACATAATAAAAATTGACATAAGAAAGTTATTAACATGTACAGGTTAATCAAGACCACCGGTCAAAATACGATATAGGGATCCAATATTTAGCCCAATTACTTCAACAATACGAAACCCAAGCCAGGCTGAACTATTATCTACAACAAGCAGGATATGGTGACTATCAGGCGCAATCTAATCAAGCTGTGTTGCATGGAATACAACATCAACCTGGTGAGTTTCTCCTTCACTAAATCATTAGAACGTATAATACAGTTGCATTAAAGATTTAGGTTCAAAACAACTTGCTGCATTAACGCAAATATTTAATCATATATAATGCATTTTGTCGTTAATATGTTTTCACCATGTAACAGCCGACTGTTGAATTAAGTAAACTTAGAACATACACGTAAATTTACTAACTATGCACTCAACCATAACATGTGTTAATAATAATTAAATGTAGTAACATTTCTGATGTAAAGTTCAAATCGTTTATTATTATTATCGAATTAGTTCAATATATTATAAAATTATTGCCGGTAATATTGTTAAACAAGATTTCCAAGTGAAATGGCAAATATTTAGGATCGTTAATTATATGAACGAGTGATATATGTTCGGAAATTTTAGACAGAATTACCGCCACAAAATAGATGCATTGTAGAAGATCCTTAAGTTCGTTCAGAAACTTGTCGCAAGACGCAAAAATAACTACAAGATGAAATATTTTTATGGCAATGGCCAGAGGATTTTTTTAAAGAAAAAGAATTCTTTATTGCTCTACGTTTCGGATACCGACCATTGGTGCCTCTCTTCAGGAGCACTGTAAAATTTATTCGAGAAAATACATTACTGTACAGTATTGTAGTTACAAAAAAGTGAATAGATTTATAACAAAAAAAAATTTAAATCAAAGAAATGTTAACAGAATAAATTAAAAAACAGAAGTGATAGTAAATTAAATAAAATGATATTAACTATAAGAGAAAATAAGACAGATACCTTCAGAGTAGGAGAACCCTAAAAAAAGATACTCCGCCAGTAATTTGTTCTTTCAAATTTGAAATTGCAGCGCCTCACTACAAACATTTATCTTATCCCTCCCATCTTTTAATAGTTTTTTAAATTAAAAAAAAAAATACTCTCTCCTCATTTCAGTCTCAACGTTCTCATCGTTCACTCCTCTCCTAACGTAAAGGTATCTTTATCTGTTTTATTTTCTCTTATTGTTAATATCATTTTATTTAATTACTATCACTTCTGTTTTATAGTTTCTTCTGTTTATATTTCTTTGATTTATATTTTCCTTTTTTTGTTATAAATCTATGACTTTTTCGTAACCACAATACTGTACTGTAATGTATTTTAGCGCACCCAGTGGTGCCATCTAGGAGAGGAAGTAGGAACCTCAAGTTCTCTTAGTGACCGCTAGGAAGCGCTGGCGACGCGCTGTAGTTCTTTCTGGAAGGATTGAGAAGATTCTCCACCGGTATAAATAGTGGGGCCACAGAGAATTTTGCAGAGTTTTCTAGTTACAAACGAAGTGTACGTTTTGGAAAGTGTATAAAAAGTGAACAAAGTGACTTTTGTGGTTTAAACTGGAATTAATTAGTGTTAAGTATGTATTTGTAATTTATTGTGTATAACAATAAATTGGTGTTTTCTTTATTGAAGTTTAGAGTATTTATCTGTACAAACCTGCAAGCTAGTTGCAGTAGCTAGTTTAGAGGGAAGACGTTACAGTATTTTCTCCAATAAATTTTTAATGCTCCTGAAGAGGGGCACCAATGGTAGGTACCCGAAACGTAGAGCAATGAAGAATTCTTTGTCTTAAAAAATGGCCTCCTCTGGCCATTGCCGTACAAATAACTCATTGTAATTTTAAGGCCTGACGATTTGAACACCATAACTATAAGATTATTGAAAAAGTCGATAGTTTTTTACGCCTATGAGTATTGATTGGGTAATGACAGCACAAAGTGAGAGGATACTGTGAACGTGAGACACAAATTTGATGAGGAGGATTAATGAACTGGACTAATGAAGAACTAAAGAAATTTACGAGTCATTTAAATCTTGTAAACCGCAATAACTAAAAGTCTGTGAGTATTTCACACCAGATTTTCTTATGAATAAAAGTTCATGCGAACATTCTGCTCAATATCCCAAATGATAAAACAATCGATAAATATGTATTACTTTTAAATCTTTTAAAAATAGTTGTTGTTTAATATCTGTTATTTTTTTATTTCTCAGTCTCACTTAAAATAATTTTAAGTATTCAAATGGTTCTTTTTTCTTGTTAGATTTTTTCTTAAATTAAAAATCAACAAAATGATTTGTCATGTACGAAAATCACTAACAAAAATAGAACATGCTAGTGTCTATTACGCTGGTAACAAAAGTGAACACCTTTTGACAGCTTATAAACTGTCACTTCAGACATAGCAACTAACCACTAATAAAGTTGGTCATATCAGAAGCTAGCTTAGTTTATCCCTTGTTTTTTATTTGTTTTTACTTTTTTTAAAAGTATTTTATTTAAAGAAAACTTTAGATATGATTTTATTACTGATAATATTTTATTATTGTTTAGAATCAACAGTAATGTACTACAGCCCCAGACAGCCAACAATGCCCGTTTATCATTATTCACCTTTGCCAAAAGGAACATTTAAAGAAGAAAGAGATCAAGTAAGTATTATTTAAAAAGTGGAATATTCACTAATATTGATCAGCCTTGATGACTTGCTTCCGATTGTAGAGGGCGTTATTGTTGACTCCGTGGGCATAATAATAATAATAATAATAATACTTTATTATAAATTAAATAAAGAAATACAATTTACAAGTATATATAAGTATTATACGGCTTGGATATTCCGTCAGTCGGAGTTAGATGTAAAGAAGAAAAAAAAACAAAAATCACTAAAAAGAAAGAAAACTAAAAAGAACACTAAATTTGAAAAAGTCAAATAAAAATAAATAAATAATAAATATGAATTAAAAAATTGATATAAATAATAATAATAAATGATCTAAAAGAAAATGAAACTAATCCATTAATAGTTACAAAAATGTAATAAGGGAAATAAACTAAACTCAATTAAACACTATTGACAAAGAAAAGAAAATGGATATAAAATGCATTATGAAAAATCATTTACATAAGGAGACCTGCATACAAAATAAAATAAAACAAAAATAAATAAATAAATAAATGAAATAAATAAAAAATGGGAGATATTTAGAAAACTGTGAAAATGTAAAAACAAAAGTATTAATTTTAATACAATAAAAAGGAAAATTGATCAGAAATAAAATTCCTGAACCAGACTGTACCGATAACGCCAAGCAGCCCGTGCACACCTGATAAGATCCTTGCAGTTTCGTGTGTTCAGCATACTGACGAGCTGAACCACAATCAAAGAAGGAACCCCGAGATAACACACCCGGAACTCTGAAAGTATAGGACACACAGCCAGAAAGTGCACACAGTCCTCTCTTACTCTCAGGTTACACAAGGAACAAATTTCGGACTCTCTTTCAATCCAAGGAATATAATTCAGAAATAGTAATTCAGCCCTCATTTTGAAGAGCCAGCGCAATTCATTTAAAGTAAGAACGTCGGAGTTAGACTCTTCAACAAAGGTGAACAAGTTGTTGGGTGCTTGGTTCCGCAGAGCGGAAAGTATCAAGACAATTTTCCGTGGTAGCCTGCTCATTTTGTGGTCATCGACCGGTTTTCGGGCGTTCGCCCATCTTTCAGGATGCGTTGTTCAGACAGTGTGACAAACAGACTTGCACAGAGCAAACTTAGTTTTCACACTCTTGAAAAACTAAACTGTGAAAACTAAGTCTCTGTGCAAATGGTGACACTGTCTGAAAAACGGATCCTGAAGATGGGCCGAACGCCCGAAACCGGTCGATGACCACAAAATGAAGCAGGCTACCACGGAAAATGTCTCTGATGAAAGGTGAACAATTTCACCTGAAGGTCCAATTGCTTATAAAAGATAAAGCGGGAAGATTCTCTTGCGCACCTCTCAGACTCTTCCCGACATGCCAAACCTATCTTTGCAATTAATGAAGTCATCTGAGATTTCCACACAGACATATTATCAGCAGAGAAACTAAAATTACAACCATACTTTTGTGCAAGGTTGGACCAGCTTGCAAACCAAAACCCCTTCCTATAGATGACCTCCATAACTAACGCTCTTGAAAGACGGTGCCCAGGAAAATCCAGTACTTTAGAAATATACTGGAAACTCCGTGGGCATAATATCCCAGCACTTGCACGGTTGAAAATGTTTCATATATTTAAGTATGTTTTTGCTTTGTAATATCCTGACTATTTCAGTCTCGTATGAGGCACCTGAAATGATTTTCTTTTTACGATTGGATATCTTACTTAACAATCAAATGGTTTAAACACATGTCTCTCGATTGATTGGCACGCTGTGCCATCGTTGAGCGTATATATTAATTAGCCGATTCAATCGAATTCACTTATCCGGTATTCATCCAGATTTTATTGATTATTTCAAATCGGCTTATATAAAATTATAATAAAATCAATCTAAGAGAGCTACATATGTAGTTAATAAATTAACAACTAACATTAGAGCGGCCATATGAAGTAATTTGGTGATAAATATATTGTGGAAAGTGGTTTGCACAAATTTTTTGGCCACAGATTTTTGTTATATTTATAATAAAATTAACAGACTAAGATGGGCTGGTCACGTTGTAAGAATTAGGGGAAGGAGAGGTTCCAAAAAAAGTTACTCGAGGGAGCTATAGGTGGCACAAGAAAAATCGGTAGGCCGAAATTAAGATGGCAGGGTGGTGTCTCCAGTGATGCAATGAACCTGTTGGGTGTCCGCAACTGGAAAGCAGCTGCACAAAAACGGGGACGGTTGGAGGAAACTCATTGAGGAGGCTAGGATCCACTAAAAGGTTGCAATGCCATGGGCAGAGAGAGATATATAATAAAATTAATACAAAATATGATATTACAAACATTCCCAATACCAGGTTGCTACTGCAGACCAAAATAAAGCCGAATTACTTTGAACATCCGAAAATCGGTAAGAAAAGAATTTATATTTTTATAAAAAGCTCTAAAATAATTATTTGGGACGGGGGAAATGTTCAAGAGCACATTAAGATATAATTTCTAAGAAAGATTATTATCCAGGAAAAAAGTCGAAGTCCATAAATGAAGTAACGTGCATCAGACTCTGGAAATTGTAGACACTATAGTCAGAACAAAAAAAAAGAATGTAATGGAATCAATTTTGAATAGTACAAGAAAGAAATGTTCTTCGCTCTAGAACACCGGATAAGTGGATGAAGTTCAGCGAACATTCACAACCACGTGAGTGATGGGAGCTGCTTAGCTAAAGAACGTGACCATTGTGTGGCTAAAGGTCAGGAGGGGTCAAAATTAATAATGGTAGTAGTACGGGCATAATTACTAGTCAAAAGTTAAGATTGGCTATCACACTTCCTTAGTTCTAAACAATGCGTTTAAATTTTCAATATTTTTTTGTTTTTAAGAATATAAAATTAATTTGTTTTTCATCCATAAACATTAAGAAAGCTCTCATTTGTCTCATGGATTGTTTAGTAAGATTTTGAAGATTTTTAATTTTCTCTTAACCTTAGTAAAAGGAAGTATCGTGTCAAATTTTGTTTTCGCAGCGAAATTGAGTTTTTACCGGAAATATGTTTTGAGGTTTCCTGTGTACAAAAAAAAAATTGATTTGGTCTGCAGGTGCCTGAATGAACAAAATATCTTAAAAACGAAAATTCGAAGGAATCTCAATCTTGGAATTCCGGTTAGGTACTACATGTCTGAAGAAGATTGTTGAGATGAGAAAAAAAAAGGCAGGAATGGCCCCCCCAAACTATTACTAACTGATAGAAGACAAAAACAATATTTAAATGATTTCTGATAGTAAATGAGCTTCCTTCACCACAACTGTTAATAACGTGTTTTCTGTTTTAAGTTTTATTAACAACGTAAGTTTTAGAAATTAGTGTTTGAAGGGTTGGAGAACCTGAAGGAGTGATGAGAGGAGGTAAGATTGAACCTGTGTGAGAGCAATTGAGTTGGGAACTTCATGAAGTACAGTATCCCAGTCTGCGTGTCAAGCTGGATTTACATGGATACTTACCCCTTTTTTTTTTTGCTTAACTTTTTATTTCTTCTTTAAACTGTACAATGGTACAATAAGTAAATATGGTAAGGGTGGTGAATGGCTTGAATGGAGATCATCCAGTGATGATCTCTATTAGTCAACAAGGTGATAGTGAAGTGTTAGTTTTGGTCAGTAATGAAGTAGCCTGGCTAGAAGCTTATATATTTTGTTTAATTCTATTCGTTTAAGTCGTGTATGAGGATTCCAGGTGAGTCTCTTGTCGAAGTATACAGGGTGTCCCAAGGTATATGGATAACGACTTTCTCTCGGAAACTAAGATAGCTAGAAAAAAACTAAAAAACACGTGTCCCCGTAGATTTTTGTAAGAAATCTAAATTTATTTGCAATTTATTTGTTTTGGTGCTTCGAGAAGCGAGATACAGGCACCAACTTCATTTTTTCAAATTGGGAGGTGTGGTTTTTGTTTAAGAAAAATAGATTCCTCTATTTTTTGTAAGAAAAATTTACTTGAACAGTTTTTTTCTTTGAGCGATATTTTACAAGTTATGAATGAAAACATAATTCCCATAAGAAATTTCAAAAATGAAGTTGGTGCCTGTATCTCGCTTCTGGAAGCACCAAAACAAATTTGCAAATTAAATTTGGTTTTCTAGCAAATACTACGGGGACACGTATTTTTTTGGTTTTTTCCTAGCTATCTTAATTTCTAGGAAATGTCGTTATCCATATACCTTGGGACACCCTGTATAGTCCCAGGTACCGTACGTGGTCGGCTGAAGGAATTGGAGAATTATATAAGTAGATAGAAGCAACGGCTTTTCGTTTTAGAGTAAAGACTATGTATTTTGATTTATGTGGATTGATTTTTATTCGCCATTTTTGCAGCCAAGATTCTAGTGAATATAGATGTGATTGTAGAGAGCGGATAGAGAGTGTGATCAGTATGTGTGTGTGTAACGGCAAGAGAGAGAGCCAAGCCCGACC
>JAAEAF010014819.1:0-75097 GCA_011037195.1 Triatoma infestans | reverse complement strand
AAACTAGCTACTGCAACTAGTTTTAAGTGGGTTCGTTAAAGATAAAATAACTCTAAACTTCAATAAAGAAAACACCAATTTATTGTTATACAACCATAAATTACAAAATACAACACTTAATAATAATTACTTCACAGTTTAAACCACAAAAGTTCACTTTGTTCACTTTTTATACACTTTTCACAACCTAGTGACTTCGTTTGTAACTGGAAAAATCTCTCAACTCTCTGCGGTCTCACTATTTATACAGGTGGGGAATCTTCTAGAACTTCCATGATTCTTCTAGAGAGAACTAGAGCGCCGCCAGCGCTTCCCAGCGGCCACTAGGAGAACTTAGGTAACCTGCCTTCTCTCCTAGATGGCACCACTGGCTGCGTTACACTAGATTATTTCATCTTAATTCTCTCTAATTTCTCTCTCCTTCTCACATCCATTATCCCGTTGATTGTGCAATTCTACCATCTAAACAAAATTAATTAGACTGGCCAAACTTGCGAGTTTCTAGGAAATGAGTAAACCGGAAGTACATTTTTACTGAACAGGTGTTTTTTTTTTTTTGCGATTTTGTTCATAAAAACACCGACAGATTTCATTAAATTCGGTATATTAACTATGAATATAGTGATCTAACAATTTTATTTGAAATTTTTTTCAGTGAAAGTTCATTTAAAGAAATTTTTTGGAGTATGGGAGGAGGTGTTATATACTTTCCTCCAAAAAATGTCGTTTAATTAAGTTTAGATTCTGCCATTGACTTAAAACTGGTAGTAAATATTAAGTAAAAATTATAAGTGTAATAAAAATTGGTCTATTACAATTTTGTTAACTGCAGTAAGAGATAGTTGTGTGAGTGTTTCACACCAGATTGTTTTTTTTTCTTTTAATTTAATTTCTTCTAAAATTTGATTATTTACTTTTATATGATAAAGTAAGTTTTCCTAGATATTAGCTTTTTTTCCAGAAATGCCAGAATGATATGAAAATTGTCAGATTATGTTTGCTAGTTTTAAAAGATCGAATTTCTGTTAATCAATAAAATTATTAACTAAATAAATCTAAGATGAAAAACCAAAAAATATTATAACAATATTATTATGTCTCACCTGATTTTATTATTCTGTGGGATTACTTAGAGTAGTATAAGTTTCCTACGTATATGTGTCTTAAAAACAACATATAAGATTCACGGTAGGAAAGCAAAACGTGCAGGCTTTCAATGCGGCTCTATTATTAACATTACAATACAGAAGTGAGAGAGTATAAGAGAGAGAGAGAGAGAGGAGATAAAGAGAGATATTGAATGAAAAGCTCCAGTGGAGCCAGTGAGAGAGTGAGTTAATGCCACCGTCTTCTACTACTTCCCAACGGATTTATTATCACCTCTTGGTGATGCTATCTAGTGGGTACTGCACATTTTGTCTCACTCTCTCCTAGTGCGACTGCAAGCTCCCTGCATTATCCCTTTCTTTCCACAGTTTGCTTTACTCAATCAATTATTCACACTTCCTCCTTTTTGACTATTTCCCCTCCTTTATTTTATAAAGATTTACTGCTAGATTTAACTGGAAGATATTCATTTCCTTTTTATATATAAATATGCGCTGTTCGACGCCTATCTTCAAGTCGTTTTACGCATAAAATACTTCTTTGAAAGTTTAATCATGATAAATTGCCGGAAATAGAAATTTGTATTGAAATATTCATATTTAATATGTTGTTCAAATAATAAATAAATCAATGGCCGCTCTACTATGGGTGAATTAAAAAAACAAAAGAGACGTTTTCTTCGAAATGTAGTATCTTTTAAAAGAGACCTTAATTAATGGACATCTCAGATAGAAAATACATACAGTTAATTCCCGATTATCCGTGTGCGGATTATCCGGTTTGCGGATTATCCGTGCATGAATTTAATATAAAAAAAATAATTATATGTATATGTATTTTTTTAAAATATTTGCTCGCTTTCATGTTTACCGCAGTGCAGGTGTTCGTATTTAGATGTTTAAAGTGGGTGGTGGGATATCTGAAATCAGCTAGATTGGTTTTAGTTAGGATTTTTTTTTGGATTCTGTCGAGCCCGAGACAAGGAAATAGTATCTGAAATGAGTGAGTTAATGGCAAATTCAGATGGCTTTGAAAGTGTTGATAGTGAAAATATTGAGGAGTGGTTAGAACATGTTTCATGTGATGGTGGTTTTTCAAATAATGAGTGACACGGATATTATTTCCGATCTCATTCAACCAGAAGAGCAAGAAAATGAAGCTGAAAGTGGAGAAGAAGAAATTATCAATCGCATTAGTTACAACACGGCCGTGAATTCTGTTGTAACATTTTGTTGGAGTACATCGACAAATGGGAATTCGACATAATAGCTCTTAGAAAAATTCGAACTGATATTAAAAAAATCATTAAAAGATTCCTGCAAACAAACCAAAATCACAGATTTTCTTAATAATAATAATGAGCATTAGACATGTTAAAATAATTGTCTGCCTTAGAAATGTATAATATGTTGTATTTTAGAAATAAATAATTATAGTTCGGATTATCCGTGCCGCCCCTCCCCACCATTAGCCCAGATAATCGGGAGTTTACTGTATATCTAATCGAAGATCCTTTAAAGTGTTGAATCCTCGACTAATTTCTTTTTTTTTATTCTTTTTTTTATTTATTTTTATTTATTTAGTAATATCTTTAAAATATGTAATTTTTTTTTGTTTTGAACGAGTGGTAATTAGAGAGTGCTAGAGGTTAGGGCTATATTGACAAAAGATGAGAGGTTACAACTCAGTTTCACCATATATCTTTGTTACTATCACATCAGTGGTACTGATGATATTTTGAACTGCGCATAAAACAAGCTCTAAAGACCTGTTATCTTAGCGGCCCACTTTTTCTTTGTTTGTAACGTAAAACATAGCACGCTGCGTAATATGTTTACTTAGAAAACTTCAAAAAAATTCTCATGCTACGTAGTTTCCAGTTGTGTAAAAACATTAATTGGGTTGAAAGCAACAATAAGTTTTGGATTAATTAGGAAGTTTTTTAATGCAGTGTTTCTTGCAGAAAATATGAAAGTGTTTTTAGAATGTTAGTTTAGAATCGGCTAGATATGTTTTGGAAATCTGCATTCAACTAGATGTTTCATTTATAAAGTAGTAAATACTAGAAAAAAAAAAAAATTGTTACCACGTGATCTGTAACGCGACATCAAGCGCATTAGACCGCTCTATATGGACCGATTCGTTGCGTCTCACACGCAGTGCGTTTATATAGTTTGTAATGCGATTTCTAGGAAACCTTTACAATTGTAAACTATTGTACAAAAATATAATGTGTGTATTTGCGCCCTCTTTTTGCGTTCTACGTGATGTAAAAAGTGCGCTGCTAGGAAAAACACACTTTAAACGAGGCCAGCACATTAAATGTATCTGTCAGTTTATGCGCAAGGTCCGCCCAATTTTTCAAAGTGGGAGACTCACGATTTTCCTATATACTAAATAAAAGTCTATCTAAGTCTTCACACCAAGTTCATAAGCAAGATATTGAATCTCAGTGAGCGTTTTTAAAAATGTCAGACGAAGAAGTAGGAAGAGCTAATGAAACAGTTTTAATCATCAAGAAGAGTTTATGAACATATATCAGTCTCTTAAAAGCATATTTGCAAAAATTATCAAGATTGGTGCTATATAATCGTGATCATTAACTAAGTAAATAGATAAATAAATTTGTATAGAACAGTAATAGCAAATGAATAGTTTATTCTAACATAATCTCTATCTTAAACGGCTTCGTAAAGCGGCCCCTACGCGGTCAATAATATTGCCAATATCAGTATTGACAATACAACCATCAATCCTCGTGCTAATCAGTCTCAATATTTCACTACCTTACACGATCAATATTATTGTCAATACTTTTACTCAGTACTTACTACTTCTGCTACTAGGAGAGTGATTCTACGTAGTTTTACTCGGTTATTTGCTGGTTTTTCCCTTCTAAAATATGAATAATCGAACAAAAGCTTGCATAGCTATTATTTTGGAGCTTGGCACGTCAAGTGAAACGCAAACATTGGATGAAAGAATGGTTGAAGAAGAGAGAGAGAATATTCTCATTTAGTACTTTTGAAAGAAATCAGCCTCTGCGATGTTGAAGATTTCAAGAACTACTTTCTAATGGATGAACCTACCTTTAACAAACTGTTACAGATGATTGAACCATTTTTGAAAAGACAGAACAGAAATATGAGAGAAAGTGTAAGTGTTAGGGAAAGATTAGCCTCAAAACCCTGAGGTACTTGGCCACACGAAGAAATTTTGAAGACTTGAAGTTTTGAGTCATAATGTCTCATCATTTGAGGTATAATGTTGTCTTTTGAGGCATAATGTTGTCATTTACAACTATCAGCAAAGCTATAATAGAAACCTGTGAAACCTTTATATATATCGTACAAGACTTTGAAAAAATTACAATCATCTTTAAAAAATGTATGATTGAAGTTTTATTTTATAATACACAAATCTTTCCAAAGTACCTTTTTTGTAAGTTATTGTATCACTGTTGTTGAGGTTAGTTTCAACGTTGTATAAAACTACTAAACTGAGTATTGATGGAAATATTGGCGCCGCTCCTACACGGTCAAATATTATTGTCAATATCCCCTCCAGTATTGATACACGAAAATCAGAAAATCCTGATTTCATCAATACTCTTATCAATACCGACCATCAATACAATTTTTTCACCTTACATGGTCAATATTTTGTCAATACGCTAAAGTATTGTCAATATTATTGACCGTGTAGAGGCCGCATAAAAGATTGGTCTAGTGTATTGCTATTACCTGTGGGAGTATGCTAAACCCTCCCCCAAATATTTGCATAC
This sequence comes from Triatoma infestans, assembly GCA_011037195.1. NCBI lineage: Eukaryota > Metazoa > Arthropoda > Insecta > Hemiptera > Reduviidae > Triatoma > Triatoma infestans. The sequence goes on along the minus strand of JAAEAF010014819.1, from coordinate 70,206 downwards.
ATAAACTACCTCTATAAACATTACTAAAATGTACTGATAAAGAATGCTGCTGCTATGCAATGTAAGTCCACCTCTGTTAAACAATTACAAGCCCTCTCACTAAAGATATATGCAAGCTCACTAAAGATTTTGTAAACTTTACAAGGCTAAATGAAAATATATTTAAGTGGAATTGTAATAAATTACAGTAAGACAAAATAGATGAATGTTTCCAACAGTTATTTTTTTAGTTCACGCATGGCCGGCCATCACATACACTACATTCGATTAATTTTTTTTTCGCTGTATATATATATATATATATATAAAAATAATATGAATGGCCCATAAATAAATGTTTTCAGAGAATTTTGCCTCAGTTTCTTTCCTAATTTCTAGATCAGGCAATTTTCTTTTTATCTACTTTTCACACCTCTTTTGTACGTCCATATAATAATCACATTAAAAATCCTTTTATTGTTCCTTAAATATTAATAAATTGTGCTTTCTAAAAAAAATAGAAAAAATCTATCCGATACGTGATCTAGGCTAGCCCAATTAATTTTTTAAATATATTTTTGTCACTATAAGTTTCCACAGCATTGTAATATACAGTATAATAATTTATAGAATTTCTTTTTGAATATTTTTTCTTCAAAAACACTGCATTATTACTTTCTCTAATAAGAGGAAATATTGTAATTGTGCCAAATTTTTGATATCGACGGAAATATCCGTTTTGAGGTCCTCTGAGTCCAAAAAAGTGGTTTCTAGAAAATGGTGTGTGGTGTAAGAGAACGAACAGCATAGCTTGAAAACGAAAAATCGTAGAAAGTTCAAACTTGATATTCTGTTTAGGTATCACAATGGGATCTGACAGTGGGTCATCTGTCAAAATTCCTCAATCGGAAATACTTTACTTGTTTTTTTTTTGCGATTTTCTCCAAAAAAAAATGGCTCCGGACGATTTTCTTGAAACTTGGCATATGAAGTACATATACAAAGAGCTAAAACTTTTATTTGAAACATTTCTCCGGGAAAAAATTTAAGGACAGTTTTGGTGAAGGGTTGGTTTTACTCTAAAGAGCTATTTCTTTTTATTATACAATTCTATCAGCTAAATAATATTAATTAGAATTAAATGTGTTGTTGAAATTCCGAGTTTGAAAAAAAAAATCGGATGACCGGAAGTGCATTTTTTACTGAAATGTATTTTATTCAGTTTTGTGGTATTTTTTCGAAAAAACGGCTCCAAAGATTTTCTTTAAAGTAGTAATGTGTACTATACATATGAAGAGTTACAACTTTTATTTGAAACATTTCTCCTGATAATGTCATTTTAGGGTTTTAGGGGAGGTGTGGGTTATGTTTTTTTTAAAGTGCTATCATAGTTGATTACAATTCTACAATCCAAACAAAATAATTAGAAATTAATAGATGGCCATAATTCCGTGTTTCACGAAAATTAGTAAACCGGAAGTGCGCTTTTACTGAACAGTTTTTTTTTTTAGTTTTCGACGTGCTTCGACAAATTTCATTAAATGTTTTATACAAACTATAAAATTTGTCAATTACAATTTTGAAAGCTGGAATAAGAGAAAGTTGTGTGAGTGTGTCCCAACAGATTTTTTTTTTCGTATTTTAATATTTTGTTTCATTTAAATAAAATAAAGCCACCAACTACACGTTAGATGCCTATCTATTTAATTATCTCTTTAATTTCTTTTATTTTTTTTGTAGTTGTAGAAAAGATAATAACTTTGATCTAATTTTTAACAAAAGGCATATTCTCGGGAAAAATGAAAAAAAAAAAAAATTATTAAAAAACTCTTTGTTCTATTTAATCTGCTCGGATAAAAGACCTTTCCATTATCTCGTTTATGTTACTTGAATAAAGGAACCGTTTGTCCAAAATATGTACCATCTCTCAATAATAAGGTTGGTTAGTGAGCAGCCCCTTAGCAAAAGCTGTGAGCTCTCTCTTAAAAGAATTAGACTTTTTACTTTCTCTTACTCCTAGTAAGAGGAAGTATTGTAATCGTGTCAAATTTTCGATATCGAGTTTTCACCGGAAATATCCGTTTTGAGGTCCCCTGAGTCCAAAAAAGTGGTTTTTAGCAAATGGTCTGTGTGTGTGTGTGTGTGTGTCCGTGTGTCCGTGTGTGTGTGTGTGTGTATGTATGTATGTGAACAGCATAGCTCAAAAACGAAAAACCATAGAAAGTTGAAACTTGATATTCCGTTTAGGTATCACCGTGGGATCTGACACTACGTTACCTGTCAAAATTCCTCAACCGGAAGTACCACTTTACTAGTTGGATTTTTTACTTTTTTGCGATTATCTCAAAAATGGCTCCAACGATTTTCTTTAAACTTCAAACATCAACCACACATCCAAAGAGCTACAACTTTTATTTGAAACATTTCTCCGAGAAAATGCATTGAAGGGCACTTTTGAGGGAGGGGTCGGGTTAGATTTCCATCTAAAGTGCTATTTCAGTTTATTAGACAATTCTGTCATCTAAATAATGTTAATTAGAATTAAATATGTTGTTGAAATTCCGAGTTTGAAAAAAATCGGATAACCGGAAGTGCGTTTACTTTACCACTTTACTAAATGATTTATTCACTTTTTCGCAATTTTCTCAAAAATGGCTCCTAAGATTTTTTTGAAACTTCTTATATAAACTAAACATGCAAAGATCTACAACTTTTATCTAAAACATTTATCTGAGAAAATTCTTTTAAGGGCACTTTTAGGGGAGAGGTGGGGTTAGATTTTCATCAAAGTGCTATCCTAGTTGATTATACAATTCTATCATCCAACCATAATTAGTTAGAAATAAATAGATGGCTGAAATTCCGAGTTTCAAGAAAATTAGTAAACCGGAAGTGCGTTTTACTGAACAGTTTTTTCAGTTTTCGACGAATTTCATTAAATTTGGTACACAAACTATAAAATTTGTCAATTATCATTTTGATAACTGGAGTAAGAGAAAGTTGTGTGAGTGTTTCACACCAGATTTTTTAAATTCTATTTAAAATAAGGAGAGTATAAGAGAAAGTAAAAATCAAATTTGAACATTCTGCATCTTTCTTTTAGATGCCATCAATAAACATATTCAACGAAACACTTGAAAAAGAAATAATAGAGTCAAGGAAAAGAAAGATAGAGTTTGAGAAATGGAGATAATGAGAGCTCATTTTTATGTGGGACAACACATACAAAAAAAATCATTCCCTCATTAATCTTAATTTGGAAATTACACTCGAATGGGAATATTTACTCTTGGATCATTTTATATGCAATATTTGTGTGCTGTTCTACGAAATTGTTTGAGATCTTTATATATTTTGTAGTCCTTAATTAAAAAAAAATCTGGTGTGAAACTTACTCCTGTTCTCAAAATTATAATTGACAAAGGTTATGGTTTGTGTACCAAATATATTGAAATTCGTTGAAAACTGAAAAAACTGTTCAGTAAAAGCGTACTTCCGGTTTACTAATTTTTTTTAAAACTAGGAATTTTGGCCATCTTATTTATTTCTAATTAATTTTGTTAGGATAATAGAATTGTATAGTCAACTATGATACCACCTTAGAGGAAGCTGTAACCCCACCCCTCCCCTAATAGTACCCTTAAATGAAATTTTCCCAGAGAAATGTTTTAAATGAAAGTTGTAGATCTTTGTATGTCTAGTTTATGTAAGAAGTTTCAAGAAAATTGCCGGAGCCATTTTTGAGAAAATCGCGAAAAGTGAAGAAATCATGTAGTAAATTGTTCAAACAAACGCACTTCCGGTTATCCGATTTTTCAAACCCGGAATTTCAACAATATATTTAATTCTAATTAACATTATTTAGATGACAGAATTGTCTAATAAACTGAAATTGAAGTTAAGATGAAAACCTAACCCTCCCCCTCCCCCAGAAGTGCCCTTAAATGAATTTTCCCCTCCCCCCCGAAAATGTTTCAAATAAAGTTTTAGCTCATTGAATGTGTAGTTGTATAGTAAGTTTAAAGAAAATCGTCGGAGTCATTTTTGAGAAAAATCGCAAAAACGTAAAAACACCAACTAGTAAAATGGGGTACTTCCGGTTGAGGAATTTTGACAGATAACATACTGTCAGATCGCATGGTGATACCTAAACGTAATATCAAGTTTCAATTTTCTACGGATTTTCATTTTTGAGCTGTGCTGTTCACATACACACACACACACACACACACAGAGAGACCATTTGCTAAAAACCACTTTTTTGGACTCAGAGGACCTCAAAACGGATATTTCCGGTGAAAACTCAATATCGAAGATTACAATACTTCCTCTTACTAGGAGTAAGAGAAAGTAAGAAAGAATAGAATAAATAATATATTAATAGAAAGAAATAGCATTGTATGAGATTGTACATTCTTAAGATAAGGCGTGCTGATACCAAGTGGTTCGAGGCATGCCTCTTGGACTAACCTCTAGAGCAGTTATTGGATGATTCCCTGATCTTGAACTTGGATTAATGTATCAATCTTTTTTACTTTCTCCTACTCCTAGTAAGAGGAAGTATTGTAATCGGGTCAAATTTTCGATAACCAGTTTTCACCGGTAATATCCGTTTTGAGGTCCCCTGAGTCCAAAAAAGTGGTTTTTAGCAAATGGCCTGTGTGCGCGTGTGTATGTACGTACGTATGTGAACAGCTCAAAAACGAAAAACCGTAGAAAGTTGAAACTTGATATTCCGTTTAGGTATCACCATGGGACATGACAGTACCTTATCTGTCAAATTTCCTCAACCGGAAGTACCACTTGACTAGTTGTTTTTTTTTTTTTACATTTTGGCGATTTTCTCAAAAATGGCCCCGACGAATTTCCTTGAAACTTGGCTACCATAGTTGATTATACAATAATTCTATCATCCAAACAAAATTAATTAGAAATAAATAGATGACCAAAATTGCCGATTTTCAAGAAAATTAGTAAACCGGAAGTGCGCTTTTACTGGAGAGTTTTTTTTTCACTTTTCGACGAATTTCTATAAATTTGATACACAAACTATAAAATTTGTCGATTATAATTTTGAGAACTGGAGTAAGAGAACTGGAGGTGTGAGTGTTTCACACTAGATGTTTAAAAAAAAAAAAAATGACAAACCCCATCCTCATAACTCCACTTAAATTGTATTTTCCCGGAAAAAGTTTCTATGAATAGTGAAAGGTCTGTGTATATACACTTACTATATCTTTCTGTGTTTTTATGGAGAAATTCGTAGAAAACTGTTCAGTAAGCCGCATTTCCGGTCAACCGAGTTTTCATCAAACACGGAAGTTTGGCAATATATTTAATTCTGATTAATATTATATGAATGGTATAATCAATCGTATAATAAATTAAAATAGCATTTCAGGAGAAAAGCATTACTCCAAAGCCTCCCCAAGAATTTCCCTTACATGACTTTTTCCCGGAGAAATGTTACAAATAAATATAGCTCTTTTTTGTGAGTAGTTAACATACTAAGTTCGAAGTTATTCGTTGGAGCCGTTTTTCGAGAAATCCTCAAGAAACTGAAATATCCATTTAGTAAAGTTGTATTTCCGAATTTATTGTCAGTTTCCTTGATGGATTTATTGTCAGGTCTGTTGGTGGAATGAAATATCAAGTTTGAATTTTCTGAGATTTTCTTCTTCTTTTTTTTTGAGCTATGCTGTAAACATACACACAGCCAATTTTTAAAAACCAATTTTTTGACTCTAGGTTATATTTCCGGTAAAAGCTCGATATCGATACTTTTATACGATTACAATAGTAATTGCCAATTTTCATAGTTTGTTTACCAAATTTAATGAAATTTGTCGGTATTTTTACGGGAAAAATCGCGAAAACTGGAAAAAAAAAAAACTGTCTAAAAAGCACACTTCCGGTGTACTAATTTTCTTGAAACTCGTAATTTTGGCAATCTATTTATTTCTAATTAATTTTGTTAGATTAGAATTGTATTATCAACTAAGATAGCACTTTAGAGGAAAACATGACATCACCCCTGCCCCCCCAAAAGCCCCCTTAAATGAGTTTACTGGGGAAATATTTCAAATAAAAGTTGTAGCTCAGATAATTGGTTTAAAGAAAATCGTTGGACCCCTTCTACTGAAAATAGTAGAAAACGGTAGAATACCAATTATTGAATAAAGCCAATTATTGAATAAAGCCAATCAATAATGCCTACAATTTCCAAATTAATAATTATAATAAAACAAAATAGTAATTTTCTTTATTATCTGTAATTTTGCTTTTCTTTTTATGTATATGTTACCGGCAAAGTATGAAATTCAGGCATTCTATAGAATGCCTAGGCATTTCATATAATACCATGCATGGTTTATACTCAGGTACCAGATTAATACCATGCATGGTTTCTACTGAGATACCAGATTATATTTCTTACGATAAATTTTGTGTATTTGAAAGTATTCTCTTGCTTACGGGTTGCTTTTGCTACCAAGTAAGCTAGATGTGTCTTGTGTATCAAGTGTTGTTCAGAAATTTCCGTACAGTGTTACAAGTTTTCAGTATGACAGCTTTCTGTATCTGTTGATGTATGTATGGGTGTAGTTCTAGTGTTTCTATGTTGCGGATGAAAGAGTGTGGTGTGCCTCCTGTAGGTGATATTATAATTGGTAGTATTGTTATTTTGCTCTGCTTCCATATTTGTTTTATTTCTATTGCGAGAGGTGTGTATTTGTCTATTTTTTCCTGTTCTTTTGTTTTGATGTTTTTATCATTAGGGATGGATATGTCTATCATGTATGTGGTGTTCTCATTTTTGTTTACTAGTGTGATATCTGGTCTGTTGTAATCTATCGTGCGGTCAGTTCGTAGTGTTGTATCCCAGTAGAGCTTTGTGTTTGTGTTTTCCAGAACGGTTTGTGGGTGGTATTTGTAGTATGGGGTCCGTTCAGTAATAAGGTTATGTTTTAGTGCGAGTTCTTGGTGTAATATCTTCGCAGCTGCATTGTGTCTGTCTGTGTAGTCTGTGGCTGCCAACAGTTTGCATCCGCTGGTTATGTGTTCTGTTATTTCCGGGAATTGTTTACATTTTCATTGGTCATTCTGTAAGGTGGTACTATTGCTTATGTGTTTGATGTAGTTTCTTGTGGCTATTACATGGTCTTGTATTGCGATGTTGAATCCTTCTGTTTCTGGTTGCAGGTCACCTTTTGTTAGCCATGTGTATGAGTATTTTTTGCTGATGTGTCTCTGGTTTACTGTATCATAGTGTCTACCGTGTATAGCTTTCTGTGACCAGCTGGCAAGCTTTTCTGTAATATGTGTGTCTTCGTTTCTAGGTGTGTTTACTGTGTCTTGTATACTGTGTGTTTACGGTGTGTTTACTGCGTCTTATACTTATTATTATTATTAGCAGTTCATTTGAAAAATGCTAGCAAAACGTACTGGCCGCCGCGGCTATTGCGCTCCACTGATGGATTTCTAATAAATAGAGTGATTCTCGACGGCCACGCCTGGCCGCTGGCCGCTTATCGTTAAGTGCGCGCGTATTCTCAGATAGCAATAGACCTCAGTGGCCACCTAATGCGCACTTACCCTTAATCTTCAGAACCAACCACAACAATTCGTAATCTTCCTAATGGTAAACGTTCCTCTTTTCAATGGACACGATTCTCTTTTAGGTTCCCTTATATTCTTAACCAGTTTTTTCAATTCTTACCAGTTAGACGGGATATCAAGTATGGGTTTCTCCTGGGATATTTTGTTTTTGAAATGTTCTGTTTTCTCTCTCTCTTTCTCGCACACACGCACACACACAATTATCAGACACAATGCTACAAAATGTTTTCGTCCTCGCTGGACTAGTATCTTATATTTTCGATGTTAATGCAATTTTGAAAAAATTTGCCCAACTGACGGGCAGTAAGTGAAATTAAAAGTGAAGGAAAATGATTGAATAATCAATATCGTTTTAATATAAAAAACTGTGTGAAAAGATATTCGTGGCGAGAGATAATAATTAAAAGAAATAGTAAACAATTTATTAAAGTGACTAATATTAATATAAATGATCTTAATGACATAGTAAGAGTGATTATTATGGCTGTTGAATATAAAAAAAAAAAAAGGTTTATGGATCGTTATCATTATCAGAAGTGATGAAATATTCCATTTAGTTTAATGTTCCATACAATACTTGCCCCATTTCTTTCTCTCTGGTACTAACGACCGTTACATCAAGAAAATCATGCAAATTAATACTTCAAAGTCATTTTCAAGTATTTAAACTGAACAGAAATCAAGAAAATTGTTTACCAGTCCCAAACAGTATTTGTCTTTATAACGACTGTAATTATTTTAAATATTCCATAGTATTTAATAACTTTTATAAATTTATAGAAACATATTATACGACATTAAATACACGTATTTAATGTTTTTTACATTAAAGTATGTAAATAAAACTGATAATTAGATAGTTCTATTGAATTTTGTAATGTATGATATTTTAAGCAATAATTTTCATTTCACATTTATTTCCTTAAGATCGTAGAAGTTCCTTCAGAATTTTGACATGAATACTTAAATGATCGTTTCTCTCTCTCTCTCTCTCACACACACACACACACACACACACACACTTTATTTGTTTCTGAATTCTGATGGCAATTAGGTCTTTGTATTCAACTGTTTCACCGGATATTTTTACTTCTCTTACTCCTAGTAGGAGGAAGTATTGTAATCGTGTCATATTTTCGATATCGAGTTTTCACCGGAAATATCCGTTTTAAGGTCCCCTGAGTGTATGTGTATCTGCGTATGTATGTATGTATGTATGTATGTGTACAGTATAGCTCAAAAACGAAAAACCGTAGAAAGATCAAACTTAATATTCCCTTTTAATTTTTTGCGATTTTTTTTCAAAAATGGCTCCAACGATTTTCTTCAAACTTGGTACATCAACTACACCTACAAAGTGCTACAACATTTATTTGTAACATCTTTCTACAAAATTCATTTAAGGGCACTTTTGGGGGAGGGGTGGGGTTATGGTTTCTTTTAAAGTGCTATTTCAGTTTATTATACAATTCAGTCATCTAAATCATGTTAATTAGTATTAAATATGCTGTTGAAATCCGAGTTTGAAAAAAATCGGATGACCGGAAGTGCGTTTACTCTACTATTTTACTAAATGATTTTTTCACTTTTTCGGGATTTTCTCAAAAATGGTCTCAACGTTTTTTTTTTTAAACTTCCTATACAAAGATGTGTCATTAAATTCATTTAAAGGCACTTTCAGGAGAGGTATCATCCAAACAAAATTAATTAGAAATAATTAGCTGGCCAAAATTCTGAGTTTCAAGGAAATCAGTAAACCGGAAGTGCGCTTTTACCGGACCGGTTTTTCAGTTTTCGACGAATTTCATTAAATTTCAGAGCATCAGAGACCGTGATAGCCTGCTTCATTTGGTGGTCATCGACCGGTTTTGGGCGCCCGCCTATCTTCAGGATGCGTTTGTCAGACAGGTGATAATACAGACTTGCACAGAGCGAATTCAGTTTACACACACAATTTGCAGGCTGTCACTCACAAAATGAAGCAGGCTATCACGGAAAATGTCTCTGATGCTTTCCAGCTCTGCAGAACCAACCACCACAACAATTCATTAAATTTGGTGCACTAACTATAAAATTTGTTAATTATAATTTTGAAAACTGGAGTAAGAGAAAATTGTGTAAGTGTTTCACACCAGATTTTTTTTTTTTTAATTTGAGGCACGTCAACATCTATGGTCATTGGCACTCGGAACCTTCTCAGTGCACTGCCGGTCTCCGGACGGTGTTCTCTCCTTACAGACAACACTGTCCATCACTGGATAGTTGAGCTGTAGGGGCTCCTAGGAAGAAAAAATCTAAGGGTAGCCCAGCTAGACTCGAACCCGGGTCCTCCGCGTGGGAGTCCAGTACGCTAACCACTTAGCTATTTCCTTCCCTCTACCAAATCTTTATTGTCGCCTACAACCTAGAATCATTTAAACGAATTAACAACTTTCAGTTTTCTGTGATGTTCCGTTTTTGACTCTGACTACAAACACACTCACACACACACACACACACACACAGACCAATTTGTGCAAATCACGCTTATAGTTGATATAACAGAGACTTTCACTTGCTGCATTACTCAAATTTTAATTATCATATTTTCTACAAATTTAGTGAAGGTTTAGGCGCAATTAATATTATATTTGGGGTGATGCTGTAAGAAAAAAATAGTCCAATAGCCCGAAAAGTGCTAAAGCATATCTTGCGGCGATCTTTTTTTGTGGGGGATTTTTTATTTTTGTAGTAAGCATGCCGCGGTTCCTGCCGCCGATTAGTTCTAGCCAAGCTATCTTGATTGCTTGGCTGAAATTATAGCTTTTCAATTTTTTTCCGATAATCTGGATCATCATCGTTATGTTATAACAACCCCAAGGGTATGGAATCCTGAATTCTCCTTATCAAAGATGAGTGCGCCACTAGACTAACGTGTGAGGCCGATGGTACTGTATAATCTAGAAATTTATTTGTTTCGCCCTCTTAATTGTTTGTAAAGGTAATGGAATCATAAGTTTATTAAAATCTGGTGGAAAAATCTAGCCCAGAAACTCCCACGCAAAAGTCACGGGTCAGGATCCAGCCATGCAGGTCTTAAATTTTTCAATTCCCACGAGGCTATAGTGCTCACTACCTCTGCAATGTTCTCTGTAACTAGAGAACACTGCTCGGAAGCCGGCAGTGTACTCAGAATACTCCGAGGGGCACAAAAGATTTTTTTCAATTAACAATTTCTAATTTAACAGATCGAAACATGCAGTTAAATTGTTCTCGACAGGAATCTCGAGCTAAAACGTGTTAATCATTACTTTTTAAAATCAGCATATTTATTTGTTGAAAAATGTGGTATTGTAATTTGAAGAAAAAAAATAGAACATAAAAATAATTCTAGTTTTGAACATTCCGCACACGACTTTCTCGTATTAAAATTAAACAAGTTATAATTGACATATTTTTCAAATTTGGCATTGCATTAAAAGTATTTTTTTCCTTGACATAAACATAGGATTGAGGGTAGCATATTGGTTCTCAGCACAAAGCAATAATAGGACTGAACTGAATCACATCTAAGCAGATTACTTTGTGGTCTAGAAGACAGCGATCCCATCAAATCCAATGTTATAGTTTAATAACATATATTTCCAAGAATTTCTGGAAAAATCAATGTAGACAATAGTTATGTTTGGCCGTTGTTAATTAAACAAGCCAAAGAAGAAACTTACCTTACTCCACAACCCAACATTAACCTCCTCCAACATTGAACTCTCTCCATTCGTCCTTAACAGGTATCATATCTTTTTAATATTGTTTTATAATTAATTTTGTTTTAATGTTTATCATATAATTTTCTGTAGTTCCGCATTTTTTGTTTTGTAGTTCCTGTGGAAGGACACCAAAGGTGTCCGAAACGTCTATTTTTTTATTTGTCTGTGGGGAGAGACCAAACCCTACGCTATCCAAAGCCTCACCGGCCCATATAGCTCCCCCAAGCAAAACAACAACAAACCGGGTCTAGAACAAAAATCCAGACCCGGATCTAATCCATCTAAGATTCACTGCAGTCCGAATAAATCGGACAATAACCTTAAGCGGAAATAGCCTAAGCTCTAGGTCCTGAATCTAATTTCCTCACAACCCAGGCAATCAATCATAAGATGGTTGGGTGTTTCCTCCTCTGTCTCACAGACTCTCAAAATGGATCCGCCATGAGCCCCATTATGTAGAGATGTCTCCTTAAACCACAATGTCAGGTAAGAGATCCAACCTGATGCCTGAGAGAGTTCCGTAAAAAACACAGCAACGTCTCACTAATGGCCTTGTCCGGACCCCCGATGAACATTTTGGACAGCCGAAAACCAACTGAGCTCAATGCTGTGAAATTGTCCATGTCTGGAAGCCTGACAGGCATGTGCCAGAAGACACGCCAATGCAGGCTCAGGACCAATGAAAGGAAGAGAGGCGCCTAATTTGGCAAACCTATTCACCTGCTCATTTCCAAAAATTCCCATGTGACCTGGCACCCAGACTAGAAGCACATCTTCAGAGAAGAAAGCTTTTCCAGTCTTTTAGAACATTCTGACACCAACCTGGAAGTGAAGACACATGAAGTCAGCGCCTCCTCGCAACTTGGCTGTCCGAGCAGATACAAACACCTTTTAATTTAGTGTTACATATCCTCTCATCCAAGACACAACAAAGAATAGCATAAACCTCAGTCTGGAAGACTGTGGTCCATTCCCAAGAGATACTGCCAAATGATCTCCGGTCTCAAAGTCGACCGCAGCTCCAGACCTACCATCCATTCTGGAGCCGTCTGTATAACACCGGAAGTAATTATCATGTATCAAGACGGACCCAAGCTTGCCCAATCTTCCCTAAGGATAACCTGACAATGTAAGAATGCTCGAAAACAAGTTTTCAGCATTCTATCAGAGGGGAAACCACTCTACTCTCGCGATGAATGGTAGAGTGACTATATCGCTTACCCTGCCAAAAACCTGCCCTTTTAATTCTATAACAGGCTTTCATTGCCATAGTTTTCACCTCTACAAAGAGCGGTGGAATTCCCAATAAAGTCTCCATCTGCAGCTATTCCGAAACGTCTAACAAACTTTTTTTTAAAAATAAAAAGTTTCTTCTTTGGCACCAGCCTACTAATTTTTTGCATGTTTTTGGAAAAATGTTTCAATAAAATTGTCAACTTTGTACAGATAGTATTTATTATTTACAGCTTTTTCTAAGAAAATCTTTGGCTCCGTTTTCGAAAAAAAATCTACGAGAAATTAAGAAACTTATACTTCTGGTTAACCAATGTCTTTTTCAACATTAGAGTTCTAGCAATTCATTCAATTAATTCGATAGAACGTATATTTAAAATTTATTGTGCACCTTAAAAAAATATCAATATAGACGAAACATTGTTGGTTTAAAATCCAAAAATTTAGGATTCTCTGAAAAGTTCCTGTAAATTTTGAAAAAGTCAAAATTGACAAATTTTGTTTTTATTTCTAGGTAATTTTTTTAAAAAAATATTCACTCAAATTTTATGACCATCCTAATTTGTGTAATATTTCTTTGTAGCCACTGCATATTATGTCTATTGTCTGTTTGGTTGATTATAAAACCAAATCAATACTGGAGTACTCGTTAAATGTTTTTTATTTTATTTTGTTCGCTATGAAGTGCTAGTTGGCGGCATAACTGTTATAGTAAATAAAGCCAATCATTGGCATTGTGCCCACCGAATGGAAAAACTCTTAAAGAGTATATACTTGGTGACACTTAATTCTAAATATTAATAGTTTAATGTATGATAAAGAGTATTTGAGTAACTAGTGTTCATTCTTCTAAAATTTAGAAATGAGATCTTTAACGGAAAATATTTTCTTTGATTTTATCTTTTATAGCATGATTTATTTCTTATCCATTGTCAGAGTAAGGCTATCAAAATATCTGGGTAGAGAGTTGACTTTTAACTTTATGATTCTGTCACACACGACAAACAAAGTTGAAGTCAATTCTCTACCCAGATATTGATAATCTTACCTTAAAGACGTATGGGAATCCCAAAGCGGCCATTTCTGACAAAACCTAGACAAGCTATCCACTGCCAAGCCCATGAGATGGATGTGCTTATAAGTCTACAATGGCCAGAAAGGAGGCCCACTTTGATGCTTATGCAACATAACATGGCTTTGTGGGAGCAATTCTGCGTAAGCCTGGGCGAGTAGCTACGAATAAACTGTTCCGGCTGACTTTGGCCTGTATATGCATTTATGAACAAAATACAGTGAAAAACGTTTATCACGAAAGTGAGGGGAACGAAACTTTTTTTTCATGTTATAAGAAATTCATGTTTAACGATAAAATAACGGTTTGTTTTCGTCCCGATTTCTCTGCCATTGTACAAGTAAAAAAAATCTGGTGTGAAACAATCACACAACTTTCTCTTACTCCAGTTCTCAAAATGATAATTGACAAATTTTATAGTTTGTGTACCAAATTTAATGAAATTCGTCGAAAACTGAAAAAACTGTGGAGTAAAAGCGCACTTCCGGTTTACTAATTTTCTTGAAACTCGGAATTTCAGCCATCTATTTATTTCTAATTAATTATGTTTGGATGATAGAATTGTATAATCAACTATGATAGCACTTTAGAGAAAAACATAAACCCACCCCCCCCTAAAAGTGCCCTTAAAAGAAATTTTCCCAAAGAAATGTTTTAAATAAAAGATGTAGATCTTTTGCATGTTTAATTTATTAGAAGTTTCAAAAAAAAATCGTCGAAGCCATTTTTGAGAAAATTGCGAAAAAGAAATATACATTAAATAAAGTGGTAAAGTAAACGCACTTCCAGTTATCCAATTTTTTTCAAACTCGGAATTTCAACAACATATTTAATTCTAATTAACATTATTTAGATGACAGAATTGTCTAATAAACTGAACTAGCACTTTAGATGGAAACCTAACTCCACCCCTCCTCCAAAAGTGCCTTTCATTGCATTTTTCCGGAGAAATGTTTCAAATAAAAGTTGTAGCTCTTTATATGTGTGGTTGTTGTTTCAAGTTTAAAGAAAATCGTCGGAGCCATTTTTGAGCAAATCGCAAAAAAGTAAAAAATCTAACTAGTAAAGTGGTACTTCCGGTTGAGGTATTTTGACAGATAACGTAGGGTCAGATCCCATGGTGATACCTAAACTGAATATCAAGTTTGAATTTTCTACGGTTTTTCGTTTTTACACACACTCACACACACACACACTTACACGCAGACCATTTGCTAAAAACCACTTTTTTGGACTCAGGGGATCTCAAAACGGATATTTCCGCTGAAAAATCGATATCGAAATTTTGACACGATTACAATATTTCCTCTTACTAGGAGTAAGAGAAAGTAAAAATATTATTACTCTTATTTAAATAGTGAATACCAGCATTAAAATTATATAAGATTTAGTTTAATAATATTAATGTATTTCTTTACAACATTTCTAAGCATTGCTATTGTGTGATTAATCTGCTTAAAGAGATAACAGTGCTCATTATTAGTGTTTAAATAAATGCTGTACGTGTTTCGTGAATATGATAAGCGAAATGTTTGTTAATATGAATAATTTACCAGAAATAAGGATGAGTGTACAGCTACTGATAATGCTAGAGAAGAGGCTAGTATAATAATAGCAAGTAGAAAATGGTGTTTAAATGTGTCCAGTGTTTGTAGCAGCAGCCTCTTGTTAACTACAAAAAGGATATACATATAGATATCCTACAGTTTCTCTCTCTCTTTTCATGCCTCTATATATACATATATAAAATTATCAGAGTGTATGTTTGTATATTTTATTGTCTATCTTCAGTTTTGAAAACCTTTAATACCATCCTAACCAAAGTTATTGTTATTTTATAGCAAAAAACAATGTAATTAAATTTTGACAAATATTTGTTATAAAGAATATAAATATTTGAAATTCATATTATCTATAATTTCATTTTATCTATAATTAATTCAAATTATAAAATCTATTTGTCTATTTTTGGACACTTAACAGAAGACTATAAACGACTTTAAATGAAATTTCTCATAAAAAAAAAAGGTTTTCCGCCAAAAATAATTGGCCTCTGTTTTATAGTTAATATTAAATTTAATGAAATACTTTGATATTTTTATGGGGAAAATCAAAGAAAACTGAAACAATCTACTTTTCAGTAAAAACTCATCATTTTTTAAACTCGGAATTTCGGCAACATATTTTAAGGGTTAGAATGGTTGGAGGTGAGGTCATGGAATTTTTTGTAATGTGCTTTTATTAACTGATGGACAAAAGGGATTTTGAGGTCAGTGTATTGTCTATCTTCAGTTTTGAAAACCTTTAATACCATCCTAACCAAAGTTATTGTTATTTTATAGCAAAAAACAATGTAACAAGGTTGGAAACATAGAACGAGACATGGGTAATTCTTCTGAGGATTTTGGATTGAAAAGCTTGACGAGATCCAACCCCCAGACCTCGCATCCATATGTCCAGAAGGGTTTTATAATAATAGTGTTGTAGATAAGACTCTTGTTTTCAACGGAAAGTTTAGAGCGTCGGTTAAGTAGTCGCGGGAGAAGTTTGTAACGTCTGTTTAGTTCAAGTCTTTTTAATCGTGTATGCGGATTCCAAATGAGTCTTTTGTCTAGATAAAGACCTTAATATCGGACATTGTTGACTGTCGGTATTATGGTCCCATGAAGGAGGGAATGGGCGAGAGAGTAGCGCGATGGCGGGTGAAGGATATGCATTTGCTTTTAGTGGGATTGCCTTTATTCTCCACCTGATAAGCCAGTCTTGAAGAGAGGTGATATGGGATTGTAGTGCACACGATGCGGAAACAGAATAGAGATTTGGAGCAATAACACACACGTCATCAGCGTAGGAATGGAGGATTGTTTCTAGGTGGGAAGGGATATCTGCAGTATAGAAAATATATAGGAGAGGAGCAAGGACATTGCCTTGGGGAACACCAGCATGGATTGGAAAGATAGGAGATCCAGAGGAGCCAGAACTAGAATATATTTAGAACATAACTAGAACATATTTATTACTAATTAATATTATTTAAGCTTAGGCATCGTATAATAAACTAGAATAGTACTTTAGAAAGAAATATTGCCCCTAAAGCTAGCTACCTTAAATGAATTTTCCCGAAGAAATGTTTCAAATAAAAGTTTTAACTCTTCATATGTCTAGTTGATATATGATTTTAAAAGAAAATATTTGGAGCCATTTTTGAGAAAATCTACAAAAAAAAAAAAAATTTGAAAAAGAAAACCGTTCAGTAAAGTGGTACATCGGGTTGAGGAATTTTGACAGATAACTTCTTGTCGCATCCCATGACGATACCAAAACAGAATGTCAAGTTTGAACTTTTTGCGAGTTGTGGTTTTTTTAGCACCCTTTTCTAAAAAAAAAACACTTTTTTGGATTCTGGGGAACTCAAAACGTGTATATCCGGTGAAAATTCAATATCGAAAGTTTGACACGATTGCAATACTTTTTCTAAAAGAAAATAAAAATGGGCAAAATGTTATGTTGATAAAATTGTAGGAAGGAATAATATTTTTATCATATATTTCAGGTATATATATTTTTATATTTATTGATCAGAAAAATAACCCTGGGACATTGATAAACGTAAATTATTATTTCTCAGTATAAGTAGATTTGTTAAAGGAAAAAAAATGTTTTGAATTCTTTAGATAGACCGGGCCATCCTTTAGAGCTGCTTAAATCTCCTTTCTTGTCGCCATATATAAAGTTCCTCCTTATCATATCTATTCCAGACTGTACTTTCCATGCACCAGTCAGTCACATTCGATAACTCCTATTTTAAGTTGAAAAACGGCTAGCGTGGGGTCTACGCACACTCGCACACTCACACAAACACAAAAGACTTAAACGAATGAGCTTAAAATAAAAGCGGTACTTACAATGAATACTGGAAAGATCGATAAATTATCGATATGGACTTTGGAACTTGAACTATTGGTGTGAGGAAATCATTCTAATATATATATTTCTATTGCTTCCAATTATTCGGTCGCCTAACCAATATTCCATACTAAGCCACTAACAGAACCATCTATTATTACCTGATCTATAGTAGTGTAATTGTAAGAGACAGGTGGATAAATAATAGAGAGAGAGGGAGCGAATGAGGGAATAAGAGAAAGACAAATATATATACATATACATATATATATATAGATAATATTCTAGTTAAATTAGTTTTCTCTCATAGATATAGATTACTTGAATAATAATAAAAAGCCTTAATTAGTTATGCTTAATTAGAAAATATTAAGGAGTAATGTAGGAATGATTGAATGAAAGAAATACTACTAGGGATGTTACAATATATTATTGAAGTTCAGGGTAGTAAGTGGTATAGGTAGTTGGCCGTGACGATGACAAGGTTAACATGGGACTAGTAGAATGGTATGTATGCTTTTTGTATGCTGCCTTCATCTGCTAGTTCCTAATTCCCTTTCAAGCAGAGAACCCAGTATAGAATCTTATCTAACAAAACAAAATCGAATTAAGTGCCAATACAGCGTGCTAACCTCTGAATAATTTAATATCCCTCTTAAATTAGTATTGAACAGCTTTACGACTCTATCGATTTTCTCATCTCTGTTACATAATAAAAACATCTTGTTTGAATACGGTCCTCTTATTATCCCATGAGAAAGCCAGATGTTGTTGTCTAAAGTCTACTGAATAAATAGGTATTAATTTGGTTAAGTACTCAGCTCTCCAAAAAATTCTCTCGTGGAGATCTCTCATGGTCGATATTTCAGAATTTGTATGGGAGTTTTCGATTTTTTTAAAGATATTTTGTATAAGAAAATGACTGAAGAAGCAAATATTATCTTTTAGGATTCTGCGTCTATTATCATAAATAACAATTAAGATTTTCTGGTTGAGACTGGCGTCAGTGTTTTTATAAACCGACGTTTCGTACTTATTGCAATTACCTTCTTCAAGGTAGTGTCGCCTTGAATACCAAAGCGACACTATCAAGAAACAGGGCGGGTAGAACATGGAGTGGAACCTCCTCCTTCCTTCGCCATCTTGAATATACGTAGTGGGCGTGTCTTCATTTGCTAATTTCTCACATTGTATTTACTCTTTCTTTATATTAAGTCTTTTAGTGGGTAAAATTATATGTTTAATGTTTAATTATGGGGCAATATGTTAGTTTGTTACGTATATATTTCTATTCTTATTTTCTGTTTCCGGCCTACGTTAATCCTCTTAGCACAGAGTTGTAGTGTCATCACCTCAGCTTGGAAGTCTGTGGCGTACTTTCCTAGAGGCTGGCTTTAATTTTTTGACCTTTAGCCTGTCCCTATAGATCCCAGCTCCGACTCCCGACTGAATCTGGAATCACCCGTAAACCGGATTTAGAGTTATCGATCTGAGAAGGGCTGCTATACCAGTCAGTTCTGTTCGGTACTAAAACATGGTAATTTCTATCGAAATTAAATGTGGGAGCCATCCTAACAGTTGGCATATTAACTAAATGGTCGGCCTTAATTTCTTTCTATGAACATCTGATTAGCAAATCTATGCCCTAGAAGTGTTAGGCGGCAGCCATTATAGTTTACGATATTGTAAAGAAATTTGTTGGCGCTTTTTTTTGGAGAGAGCAGCGATTCAATGAAATTGAAATTTCAGTAAATCAGTACTTCCGGTTGATGATTTACTCAATCTGATTCGCATTTTAATTTTGAAAATAAGACATATTTAGCGAGATGGTTTTTATTGTGATAAAGGAGGAAATTTCTGCCTGATTATTAATCTGTGGACTTATTTCTAAAAAGAAATATTTATATATTTAGAAATTAAAAAATATATATATATATATATAAATTTGTTTTTATTTGGAACATTTTTAAGCTTTAAAGAAATAATAAAAAACTTTTACTTTAATAAATTTTAATGTTTTTTATAATATCTGGAAGATAGTGTGAGAATGAGAGAGAGTGAGAAAGAGATAGAGAAATTTCATCTGGATTAAAACTCTGTTAAGGCTGTATGCATTAGCAAGTAGTGGCAAGTATTTTCATTAAGAAAACATCAGGGATGCGTCTAATACTTAGTGCAAAAAGCTTTTGTAAATTACTAAGCCTTCTAGTGAAGAAGTTGAAAAATGATGGAGAAAAAATTAAAAGAATAAAAGAAAAAAAAAAAGCGTGAAAGATAAGCATTCTATGTTTAGAATAAATATAAAGATAATTATTCTCAAAATGAGATAAAATTTGTTAATTTATTTAAAAAAAGGATTTGCAAAAAAGAGGAACCGTTTCTTTTAAAAAAAAGTAAAAAAAAAAAATAAATTATATATATTAAAAATTAAGAAGGGATTAAACATTAATAATTTCTGTTATCTAATATTCAAAACAGAATATATCTATCCTTGTTTCTTGTTCTGCTCTAAATCCCAGTTTGGCTAATTATTATTCTGATACTTTTTAATTTTTATTTTATTAAACAAATGAATTAACTAGTGCAGATTTTGTATCTAATAAACATGAACCGTTATATGTTTCAAGTGGTTTCGGCACTCTTTGGAATGTTGGACCTTATTTTTTCGCTCTTATTGTAATTAATGCCTTATACGGTCAGGTCACTAATTTTTTGGTATATTTTGCTATTAAAACTGGCATTTAAAGTGGCACAATAAATACCAGATTTATTTTAATTAAATTTTTTGGAAATAACAATAATGATAATAATAATAGGCATAACCATAACAGTAATATAGAGCAAAATTACTAGGTGAAGCTTCCTGGTTTAAAACGCAGAATGAGTCGTTGCAGCGCTGCCTTTATTAGATTTTACATTATTCAATTCATTTTTACTTCATCTTACTCCTAGTAATCGCGAAGTATTGTAATCGCGTCAAATTGTCGATATCGAGTTTTCACCGGAAATATCCGTTTTGAGATCCCCTGAGTGCGTAGCAAATGGTCTGTGTGTGTTTGTGTGTGAGAACAGCATAGCTTGGAAACGAAAAATCGTAGAAAGATCAAACTTGATATTCCGTTTAGGTATCACCATGGAATCCGACAGTGGGTCATCTGTCAAATTTCCTCACCGGAAGTACCACTTTACTTGTTAGGTTTTGTTTTTTGTTTTTGCTCAAAAATGGCACCGACGTTTCTTTAAACTTGGTTATCAATACACATACAAGACTACAACTTTTATTTGAAACATTTCGGTGGGAAAATTCCTTAAGGGCAATAGGGGAGGGGGGGGTTAGGTTTCATCTAAAGTGCTATTTCAGTTTATAAACAATTCTATCATCTAAATATATTTAATTAGAATTAAATATGTTGCTGAAATTCTGAGTTTGAAAAAATCGGAAGACCGGAAGTGCGTTAACTTTACCACTTTACTAAGGATTTTTCCACTTCTTCGCGATTTTCTCAAAAATGTCTTCGACGATTTTTTTGGAACGTATTATATAAGCTAAACGTACAAAGATCTACAACTTTTATTTAAACATTTCTGTAGGAAAATTCATTTAATGGCACTTTTAGGAGAGGGGGTGGAGTTTCAGCTTCCTCTAAAGTAGTATCATAGTTGATTATACAATTCTATCATCCAAACAAAATTAATTAGAAATAAATAGATGGCCAAAATTCCGAGTTTCAAGGAAATTAGTTAGCCAGAAGTCGCTTTTACTGAACAGTTTTTTCAGTTTTGGTCATATTTCAGTTAATTTGGTACACAAACTATAAAATTTGTCAATTATAATTTTGAGAACTGGAGTAAGAGAAAGTTGTGTGTGTTTTTCACACCAGATTTTTTGATCTGCGGTTATGCAGGGATGATGAAAAAGTAATTGGCCGTTTTGGATCGTGAATTTTAAAATAACTATGCTGAAACACATCTTAAATAGAAATCCCTATGATCTATACATTTTTGCCAATGATAAGCTGTAGCGCATAAATTCATGCTTCAGGATTCGACGAACTCTTGAAAAACATTTTCTGCATCCTGCTTTTTGTGAGTTTTCCCTCCCAAGCTTTCGAAAAGTTGAAGAAGTAATAGTCAGTTAGATGAATATGGTAGATAAAGCAATACCTTATAGCCCAATTCAATGCATCTTTTGCGATATGTGGTCGGGCGTTTTGTGGAGAAGAAACATTGGCTTACTCTGTTACAGTTTTAGTTAATGTCACTAATTTGCTGTGTATACTTCTCAGATATAATGATTTCACCGGAATCCAAAGAAAAATACAATGCATTAGACCAGCACCATACAAGTGACCTTTACTCATTTTTAGTGGAAATCGGTTTTTAGGATTGCTATGCTGGATATCTCTGTTGTCATCGTCATTATCCGATCGAGAAAAATGGTACATGTATATTGCATAAAATAAAAGAAAATATATTTGATTGAACCGGGTTCTTAAAGATCTACCTTCAAATTACCGTTCTTTTGTTAACATTTGTCGATTACGTGCCAAGTTTGTTATATAATTAGAGCATCAATAATGAAAGTAGAATGAAGCAATGTTTTTTTTTTTTAAAATAGCAATTTCGCGAACTTTAACCGTACGCTTAAAATGGAGTTTTTCAATTATCCTAGTTATTTGATTAGTATGCAACTCCAATTGCACGCATTACACAGTTGTTTTGCTATAAAAGTATATCGTTCCTAGACAGAAAACTTCTTGTAACCAGCTTATAAACCTTTTTTTCTGTTTAGAGCCTTTAGAGTTGGTTCCCTTTAATGTTTTTCAATTTTTTTTTTTTCTCACTACCTAAAATTACAATCTTTTTAAAATTATCGAAAAACTAATAGATTTATTTTATAAAGTATTAAAGTGCTATTCATCCAAACTCAAGTGTTTTTCAGCTTAATAAGCTGTCGAAACAATGCTTTTTCCCTCAAAATATCCTCTTACTTTACCAATGAGACTTCTGGTAAGTTAGTTCCAACTCAGATGAATTTTTTTTTTATACTTTACGGCAGATTTTGAAAAAGATAATAAGAGTTGGAATAAATACACACTTTAATATCTCTTTATAGGCTGTCGAGCAGTCTAACGTAAAGTCAATTATGGCAATTATATTGCCATAAATGTTAATTATATTGTCATTTATGGTAATATAAAAGTTTAATATGGCCATTGGGTTTATTAAGTTAATATGGCTGTAGGATTTCCAGGATTTATCTTCCAGATAAAACTTAGGCCGAAATGTTCGGCATAAAACATAGACAAATGTTTTTTTTATTTTTTTTTATTTTTAACATTTCCCTCCACAATATGTGGTAGTAAAATTTTTAGAATAAAAGAAATTTTTAGTACAAATATTTAAGTTTAATGTAAATTTTTAGACATCCACCCCAAACGCTCCCTTCCGAAAGCTTTACTAATCAACGGACCTATAGACTGGGACTATTTTAGAGACTTACTTGAAGAGAAAATCAACCTAAAAACATCGCTCAAAACACCTCAACAACTAGATGATACTGTATACAACTTTACAACTGTAATAATACAACAAAGCGTAAGACAAGCAACGTCCAACTGCACAAATATACGAACTGAACGAGTACCGTACAACTTACCCCTCCATATACGAACTCTGATAACTCAGAAGCGACGAGCGAGATCCCTCTGGCAACGTACAACGAATCCTTCCCACAAAAGACAATTTAATCAACTGACAAGAAAACTTAAAACAGAACTTCAAACACACTATAATAATCAATATACGACTGACGACAACTCACTTTGGACTGCTACTAAACGCATATTAAAATTTCAACAAACTTCTTATCCTCTTCGCTCTGCCGATAACTCCTGGGCCAAATCAGACCAAGAAAAAGCTGAATTATTCGCAGCTCACCTCTCATCTGTCTTCATAGCACATCCTAACATCCAAGACTTACAACACACAACAGAAATTAACAAAGAACTAGGACACACCTTTACCTCTTTCATTTTCGCCCAACGCATTTACACCCACTCAAGTCAAACTGATCATTACCAATCTCCCGAAGAAAAAAAGCCCTGGTTACGGTCTAATTACAGCTAAATCCTTCAACAACTACCTAAAAAAGCAATAATTTTTCTTACTACTATATACAACTCTACACCAAGAACTACCTACTATCCTATTCTCTTGAAATTCCTACAATTAGAATGATATCAAAACCCAAAAAACCAACTCATCTGCCTTCTTCCTACCGTCCCACTAATCTCCTTCCCATTCTAGGAAAAATATTTGGAAGACTCCTTCTACCTCGCCTTCTAAAAATTATTGAACCATTGAAGATAATACCAAACTATCAATTCGGTTTCCGCTGCTGTCACTCCACAATCCAGCAAGCTGGATATTTAATTAATATATGTATATATTTAATTAATATAAAGCATAATCAAACCAACGTTTTAACAAAGTAATTTTCCATTTTTTTTTCACTATTTTAAAGTTGGTTGAATTAAAAAAAAAAATTGATTAGTATTAATTTTAAATTTGATTTTTATTTAAAAGAGGCTATGTATTAGGCTGCGCAGAACATTGTGTGCTTAATCGATTGCTGGGTAGCGCTGCAAATAATGCTCCTCTATCCTGAATTCCTGATCAACCCCTGTTTACTTTTACAGGACATATTTATAGTATATTGCTTTTTATTCACGCAACTGTTCCACACAATTTAAATTGATTTTTTATATTTTATATTTATTTCTCTATTTAAACTTGAATATTTATTGTTAATAATTAAAAACAATTTGCTTTTTATATTTTCTTTCTTGGATATTTTGTTTTATTAAATAGCTGTGGGAATTAGCAATTTAATTAATGAAATTTCCATGGAATTCTATTTAGTAGAAATATTCAACTCCATGTGCAGCATGTAACTGATCCCCTTAATTTAACTTGCATATAGCACCTAATTTAATTCAACAAAGTTTATATATTTAAAGGTGTATTAGAAGTTGGTATTGGAAAGACTTAATGTTGTGCGAGAGATTCTATTACGTAAAGTAGTATAGTAAATTCTAATGCTGTTAGAGAGAGCCAACTACACACATTTAGAGAGTAGAGAACTTTATGAAACCAATCCTGGCATATGGCCAATTTACTTTCTCTAAATACAATCGGTTTGAAATTATCTTTATTTATATATTAAAACTATTCATTATTTTAATTTTTTTTATCTAATTTTTATTTTCCTTATTGTTACAATAATTGGACGGTCTTGCGATCTTACTGAATTTTCGAAATTTTAGTTTTCATTGTATACATGGATATAAAATATATTTGTTATGATATAAAGAAGAAGCGAATGGTCTATGCTTGCCTGCGTTTGTGTGTGTGTGTGAGATAGAGAGAATGAAGAAGTATAAGTGGATGAATGTACACAGTATCTCAAAAAAAAAAAAAAAAAAATATTCCAACAACTGGAAAGCTCATTCACCGCTACGAATCACCTGGAGATCCCAGGAAATTCTTTATTCGGAAGTTCTCTTATTTATGTGGGCGTTGGCCCCAATATGACGCAAGAAGAGAATAAGGTTCAGTGGTAAGCACGTTTTTGTAAACATTGATGAGTTTATCCACTTGGGCACCTTGGGATTATGTGTGCTAATAAATGCTATTATTATATTATATATAAAAAAAAAAACCATGGCGCTACATTCCATAAAGGACCAAGGCGATATGTTGGGGGACATGTGGTAAGCACGCCGCAGTTCCCACACCGTTTAGATCCGGCCTTCGCTACCTGGGGCGCTACTAACTGTAGCTTCCTATTTTTTCTCAACATCGACTTTGCCCTCACAAGAATCGAACCTTGAATTCTCGCATGAAAGGGGAGTGCGCTAGCCACTAGACCAACGCGTGAGTACATTATATTATTATATGAGTTGTGGAAGTTATACGAAAGCCTTTTCTGACATGTGCATCTGATTGCTGAACCGTTAAAAAATCCAATGAATTGGTTCTTCTCAGATTTGAAAGGAAGATTCCTTCGAAGGATCAGTTATGGAGTAATTTTTGAAGAAAGATGGTGGAGGCGCTGAATTGAGAAGCTTATTTAATTGAAGAAGATATTTAACGATATAAAACCAGAAGGCAAAGGTAGGCCGGATTTTTCGTTAGAAAAGAAGTTGCAGGATATATAAAAAAAAAAAACAAGATGAGTTTGGTAGTTGGCGTTGGAAGTGATGCCGAGCACTGCTATTTGTGTCCGCAGCTAGAGAGCAGCAGAAGACAGAAAAAACTGGCCAGAGGAAATGGATTGTTGCGTCATTGAAGGAGCAGACGAATAAAATTCCCTTATTTGATCCCAACGCCTATCCACCCAAGACCTATCATTCACGAAAAAATGTTTTCAGTTAGTTCTAGGTGATCTGAATGTCATACTTCCTTTTATTGTGACATTTCATTACAGATTACGTTTCCATTACCTAATTAAGGGTAATTAAACATGTAACAACAGTTTCTATTTTTCTAGACAATTTGTCAAATATAAAAAATTGCCGTAAAGAAATTAGATTTGGTTTTTAAAATTACATAATATTTTTTTTTTTGCCCAGAGGTCCTTAAAACATATGATTCTAATGAAAAATTAACTTTGAAAATTTGTCACTAATTTGCTGCAAAACAAAATAAAAACCATCAGCGACTTTTGCGTTTGTTTTGACAAAATGTCATGCAGTTATTGTATACCTTATATGACGGTGTTGTTCCACACTAATGCACTGATGATTTTTAGTTTTTTTACTTTCTCTTACTCCTAGTAAGGAGGAAGTATTGTAATCGTGTCAAATTTTCGATATCGAGTTTTCACCGGAAATATCCGTTTTGAGGTCCCCTGAGTCCAAAAAAGTGGTTTTTAGCAAATGGTCTGTGTGTGTGTGTGTGTGTGTGTGTGTGGTGTGTTGTGTGGGTGTGTATGTATGTATGTATGTATGGTGAACAGCATAGCTCAAAATGAAAAACCCCAGAAAGTTAAAACTTGAATTCCGTGTTTTAGTATCACCATGGGATCTGACACTACGTTATCTGTCAAAATACCTCAACCGGAAGAACCGCTTTACTAGTTAGATTTTTTACTTTTATCAGCATTATCAGTAGCTGTACACTCATCCTTATTTCTGGTAAATTATTCATATTAACAAACATTTCGCTTATCATATTCACGAAACACGTACAGCATTTATTTAAACACTAATAATGAGCACTGTTATCTCTTTAAGCAGATTAATCACACAATAGCAATGCTTAGAAATGTTGTAAAGAAATACATTAATGTTATTAAACTAAATCTTCTATAATTTTAATGCTGGTATTCACTATTTAAATAAGAGTAATAATATTTTTACTTTCTCTTACTCCTAGTAAGAGGAAATATTGTAATCGTGTCAAAATTTCGATATCGATTTTTCAGCGGAAATATCCGTTTTGAGATCCCCTGAGTCCATAAAAGTGGTTTTTAGCAAATGGTCTGCGTGTGTGTGAGTGGAGTGTGTATAAAAACGAAAAACCGTAGAAAATTCAAACTTGATATTCCGTTTAGGTATCACCATGGGATCTTACACTGCGTTATCTGTCAAAATACCTCAACCGGAAGTACCGCTTTACTAGTTTGATTTTTTACTTTTTTGCGATTTTCTCAAAAGGGCTCCGACGATTTTCTTTAAACTTGAAACAACCACCACACATATAAAGAGCTACAACTTTTATTTGAAACATTTCTCTGGGAAAATGCATTTAAGGGCCCTTCTGGGGGAGGGGTGGGGTTTAGGTTACCCTCTATAGTGCTATTTCAGGTTATTACACATTCGGCGGTCATTTAAATAATGTTAATTAGAATTAATATGTTGTTGAAATTCCGAGTTTGAAAAAAAATCGGATAACCGGAAGTGCGTTTACTTTACCACTTTACTAAATGAGTTTATTCACTTTTTCGCAATTTTCTAAAAAATGGCTCCGACGATTTTTTTGAAACTTCGCATATAAACTAAACATTCAAAGATCTACAACTTTTATCTAAAACATTTCTCTGGGAAATTTCTTTTAAGAGCACTTTTAGGGAGGGGTGGGGTTAGATTTTCATCAAAGTGCTATCCTAGTTCATTATACAATTCTATCATCCAAACATAATTAGTTACGAAATAAATGGTTGCCAAAATTCCGAGTTTCAAGAAAATTAATAAACCGAAGTGCGCTTTTACTGAACAGTTTTTTTTCGTTTTCGACGATTCATTAATTTTGTACACAACACTAAAAAATTGTCAATATCTTTTGAGACTGGGTAAGAGAAAGTTGTGTGAGTGTTTCACACCAGATTTTTTTCTTACTGTAAAAAAAACAACAAAAAATCCATTCCTTTCTATGAATAATAAAGTCAACTTAAATGCTAAGGAATATTATTCTGTAGCGAATAATTATTTGTGGGTGGTGGACCCTTCGAGACAAAAAACAAAATTACACACAAATATAAATGGAATAATTTAGAATTACTACATTTAGAATATAATATTTTTTAATGAAATTATTTTGATCACTATTTAATTTAGATCGATATAAGGTTGATTTTTTTTTTTTTACATTATTCTCTCCGTATTTTTTACATTATTCTTTAAGTCCCGGGAGGGATAGAATTCAGTATAAGAGAAATGAAGAGGGTTGATCATTTAAAATGGTCAGGTCACGTGTTGATAAAGAATGATGAAATGAATGGTAAATGCCCTTTAGAGGCCATGTCCATTGGGGAAAACGAAAAGAGATAGTGGATCACGTAACCTGTATGAAAAACAAATTGGAAGTTGGGGGGGCCTAGGGCTTATGGAAGATAAAACTTAGGCCGAGATGTTCGCCATAAAACATGGACAAATGTTTTTTATTTGTTTATTTTTTATTTTTAACATTTCCTTCCGCAATATATGGCTATAAAAGTTTTAGAATAAAAAAAAAGTTTGTTTTAAGTTTTTTATCTCAGCTCTGTAAGGGAGATTTCTATTGTAAACTTATATTTTATTAAATTTTGTTTTTATTGTTATCTAGTAAGCAGTAAGAGAAAGCACAAAATTTTGGTGTGGAAAGCTCACACAACTTTCTCTTACTGGAATTTACATAATTATTATTGATAAATTTCGTTTTTAATTTAGAATTCACAGCAAATTTAACTGGCTTCAAATATAACTGGGAGGACCTAAATTAGAAATGGCGGTTGGGGGAAGCATTTAGAGAAGATCGTTGGAGTCGTTTCGAAGAAAATCGCAAAAGAAAAAAACTAAAAAATCCCTTCTATCAAGTGGTACTTTCAATTTTGAACAAAACCTAAATTTCGTGTCTCTTGATGGAAGAATATAAGCGAAATATCAAGTTTTGAACTTTTTGTATTTTTTACTTTCTCTTACTCCTAGTAAGAGGAAGTATTGTAATCGTGTCAAATTTTCGATATCGAGTTTTCACCGGAAATATCCGTTTTGAGGTCCCCTGAGTCCAAAAAAGTGGTTTTTAGCGAATGGTCTGTCTGTGTGTGTGTGTGTCTGTGTGTATGTATGTGAACAGCATAGCTCAAAAACGAAAAATCGTAGAAAGTTCAAACTTGATATTACGTTTAGGTTCACCATGGGATGTGATGGTGCGTTATGTGTCAATATCCTCACCGGAAGTACCACTTACTAGTTGTTTTTTTTAAACGTTTTTTTTTTTTTTTTTTTTTTTTTTTTTTTTGCAATTTCCCTCAAAATGGCTCCGAAATTTTCTTTAAACCCTTTGTTAATAGTCAACTACAGCATACAAAAGCTACAACCTTTTATTTGAAACATTTCTCCAGGAAAATTCATTTAAGGGCACTTCTGGGGGAGGGGTGGGGTTAGGTTTTCATCTTAACTGCTGTTTCAGTATATTAGACAATTCTGTCATCTAAATAATGTTAATTAGAATTAAATATATTGTTGAAATTCCGAGTTTGAAAAAAAATAGATAACCGGAAGTGAGTTTTTACTGAAATATAATTTTCAGTTTTCTGGTATTTTCTCGAAAATGGCTCCAACGATTTTCTTTAAACCAGCATTGTTAACTATACATATAAAGAGCTACAACTTTTATTTGAAACTTTTCCCCTGATAAATTCATTTAAGGTGACTTTTGGGGGAGGGGGGTTATGTTTTTCTTTAAAATGCTATCACAGTTGATTATACAATTCTGTCATCCAAATTGAAATAACTAGAAATTAATATAGGACCCAAATTCCGAGTTTCAAGGAAATTAGTAAACCGGACAGTGTTTTCACTTTTCGACGAATTTCATTAAATTTGGTACACTAACTATAAAATTTGTCAATTATAATTTTGATTACTGGAGTAAGAGAAAGTTGTGTGAGTGTTTCACACCAGATTTTTTTTTCCAATTTTGAGTTATGCCGACAGATAGACATATGCACCCACAGACAGTTTCTAAAAAACCACTTTTTCAGACCCAGAGGACTTCAAAACTTGTATTTCCGGTGAAAACTCGATACACAGACTTTGATACGATCGCAATACTTTCCAGGAATAACAAGAAGTAAAATTGGGAACTAGATTAAATGTTTTATAAATTCTCATTATTCATTGTTTTTTTTTTTTCATTAGAATTTAATTATGTTCTATTTTTGGTGTTAAAATTAATTAAGTGAATTTGTTTAGCACCTTCATGGCAACTGCTAATTTGATGATATTGTTTAATGAAATGTTAGAAGCGCTAATAATGTAAGGCCCTGTGTAACCGGTAGCTAGAATTAATTCCAAAAATTTGTTAATACATGCCATACATTGTGTTATGCTGTCGAGAGAAGGGTATAGGCGGTTTGTAAGTGAGTGTTAACGATTTAATGTCAGCCACTTAAGCACAAACGTCTTCATTCATGTACAAACTAGTCTATATAATTTAACTGAAATTTGATATTCAATGCCTAATTTCTATTCACTTCGCAATTAAATTTTTTTTTTTTTTGAGACTTGTTCATGTAATTCCTCATTATTTCTGTTGATGGGTTGAAAAAATTGCCACATATTGTGGATTTTTTTAAACATAGTTTCCGGTTTAAAACGTTTATAATATGAAGCTTACATGGATGAATAAACGTATTTATTTTTTATAAATGTTTTATTGAATAAAATCATTGTAGAGAATTAATTAAGTAAACTAGAAATTACTCTTTATTTTTGAGAAAATTGTGAGGGCAGCGTTATTCAAAATTATTCTACTTTGAAAGTGGAAGAATTGTAGATACGCACGAAGTTATCTCCTTATAAGAAAAGGGTCCTTATGGAACAGAAATTATCCTTCTGCACTTCGATTTTGGAGATTCTGATTTGAGGATGGGAATCGGTAAATGTTCTCGATGTGAGGGACTAATTGAGGTTAAACTTAGGATTCGATGTACACAAGGATGATTTCTGTTCCATAAGGGTCCATGGATATCAAAAATTCTTCCGCTTTCATCGTTCCGACAAATCATTTAGAGAAGAAGTATCTATCGCTCCTCAGATACTCGAGGTAGTAGTAAAATTACGTTAGGTGCACAGTCATTGATTGGGTTAGGTCTCCTTTAGTCTTTTTTCATGGTTTACCCTTCAGCTGAGCATTCATGCGAACAGTTTTACTGACGAAGTATCGCTTAGCCTTCATTCTTACCTGTCATGTTGACGGCTAAAATTTAATAGATTTCTTAAATCTAGAAGTCCTATCGCATCAGGAAATACACCAATGGATCAACGAATAAGATTACATTATCTTCAGTGAATAACCTGTTTTCATCTATATGTGTGAAAACAAACGACGATTGATGAGGAGCAGGTTATGAGATGATTGACGCAATTTTCGATTTGCTGCTCGAGCTACTAGCTGCGGTAAGATCAGCTTTGTACAGACATTAAACAATGATGCTGGTGCCATCTTCCAGCCATACTACGCTGAAACCTCAAAAGAAGAATTTGTCAGACATTTCTGTTATGCAGCTCTCATAGTATCTACTTAAACCTTGAAGAACTTATAAATTATTGCTGCTTCGTGATAGCCTAGAATGAAAAGCTGTAAGAGGCCAGCGATCACTCATGCAATGTTGAATTGTGTTATTTATATTTGTGACATTTCTTATTATTACATTCCTTCTTCTATAATATCATTCTTTCTCAAATAAAGTCTTTTTCGGCATAGCTTAACTTAAACGAACTGAAAATTTGAACTTTGTAGCCTTGTGGATGATAAGTTTTACTGTCTCTGATCCCTAGTTAAGAAGAAGAATATTACGCGGGTGCCCAATTTACGAAATTGAATTTTCCAAGGAAATGCATGTTTTGACTTTCTTTGAGTTTGAAAAAAAAATGTTTTTAGTGGGTGGTGGTCCGTCTGTTTGCATGTTTGGACATGCGTCTATGAACAAAATATCTCGAAAACTGGAAAAAGCAGAAAGATCAAACTTAGATTTGTTTTCTTCTGTTTTTCCCGATTGTCTTTAAACTTTGGTACTGTCTACTTATATAAATTCTTATCAATTTTATTTATAACATTTTTCTTAAAAAAATTATTTTTTTTGTTAGGTTCTAGGCAACAGTAGCGGTCAAAGCGTTCCTCTAAAAAACCATATTTTTACTTCCTCTTACTCCTAGTAGGAGGAAGTATTGTAATCGTGTCAAATCTTTCGAAATATCCGTTTTGAGGTCACTGAGTCCAAAAAAATGGTCTCTATGTGGGTGTGTGTCTGTGTGTATGTATGTGACACAGCATAGCTCAAAAAACTAAAAAACCGTAGAATGTTCAATCTTTGAAATGTTTATTTTAGGTATTACATGGGTATGACAATACGTTATCTGCAACATTTTCAAACCGGAAAAAGTACCACTTTACTTAGTGAATTTTTGTTACTTTTTAGCGATTTTATCGACATTGATTCGACGATTTTTCTTTGAAACTGATACTTCAACTACACGTACAAAGAGATTGTTTGTAAACATTTCTCCGGGGGAAAAAAAAATTAAAGGGTCTTTTGGGGAGGGGTGGGCTTACGGCTACCACTAAAGTGCTATTTCAGGTTTATTAGACAATTCTGACATATAACAATTTAGTTAGAACAGTAATTAGAATTCTAAACGATGGTTTTAAAATTCCGGTTGAAAAAAAAATCGGAGCCAACTGTACTAAATGATTTTTTTCACTTTGTTTCGACGATTTTCTCAAGAGAATGGGCTCCCACAATTTTCTTGACTCTTCGTTTCGTATATAAACTACGCATACAATGATCTACAATTTTTATTAAAACCATTTCTCTGGGAAAATTCATTTAAGGGCACTTTTAGGAGGGGTGGGGTTATGTTTTTCTCTAAAGTGCTATCATAGTTGATTATACAATTCTATCAACCAAACAGAATTAATTAGAAATAAAAAGATGGCCAAAATTCCCAGTTTCAAGAAAATTAGTAAACCGGAAGTGCGCTTTTACTGGACAGTTTTTTCAGTTTTCGACGAATTTAATTAAATTTGGGTGCACAAACTATAAAATTTGTCAATTATAATTTTGAGAACTGGAGTAAGAGAAAGTTGTGTGAGTGTTTCACACCAGATTTTTTTTTTGCAAGCAATTTATATCGTACTAAATTTTTGTTTTCTTTGTTTAACAAAAACAACTTTCAAAAAATATTTATTTACTTGTCCCCAAACTGAATGGCGGCTGGATGTGTTAGTAAAATGTATCTTTCAAGCTAATGGGAAATAAAGCTTTACCATAAATGTCTGAAGCACATGTAATACAGGCGCGCTAGAAGTGTGTTTGGTTGTCATTTCATTCAGCCATGAATTATAGTAAATCTGACTTGGCACTATGCCACATAGATTTAGTTTAATCATGTATTTGTACAGTTTTCTCCTCTATCTTTATATGTACGTTACTCTAATACTATTATTAATGCTATGTTTGACAGCAAATGTAATGGCCAATGATAGGTGGAATAGAGATTTATCGTTGTTCTCAACATGGATTTTTGGACAAAGTTAATATTTTTAATAACAAATATTAAACCGGAAATCTGGTGCTAAACACCCCACATCATCCTGTCTTTCTCTTACTGCAATCAATATAATTTAATTAACAAAATTTTCTAAAAATTGCAATGTTTTAGTTGGACTAGCCATAAAAATAATAGTAGGGGTTATATTTGTGTAGGGGTAAATTATAGTTCTATTTGTGCGTAGTTAGCGTTTTAATTTTAAAAGAAATCGTTGTAGTCGTTTTTTAGAAAATTTCAAAAAATTCGAAAACTTACTTCTATAAAGTCAAATTTTCCTTAAATTAATAATTAACCAATATTTTTTTTTTAATTTAAGGCGCGTCAACATCTCTGGTCATAGCACTCTCTGGGGCCTTCTCAGTGCACTGCCAGCCTCCGGACAGTGTTCTCTTGCCACGACAACACTGTCCATCACCGAACAGTGAGCTGTAGAGGTTCTTCGGAAGAAAAAATCAAAGGGTAGCATTGGACTCGGACCCGGGACCTCCGCGTGGAATCCAAAGCGCTAACCACTTAGCTAATCCCTTCCCTACCAATACTTTTAATTTACATAATCATTAATTAATTTAAAAGGTGATAGAACCATTGATTGTACTGTTGTGGTACATTTTTTTCGTAATCAACCTCAAAACTTGTATTTCCGGTGAAAACTCAATTTCGAAAATTTGACAGAAGTAAGAGAAAGTAAAAAAAAAAAAGTTCGATTTTTCATTAAAAAAACAAAATCAAGTTTTTTGTTACCTCATATGAATTTTTTATGAATGTTCAAAATATAGCCTATTGTGATTGACTGTTGTTCATCTTCTTTTCATTGACTTATCCATCTTTCTGCCAACTGTTGGATCCCACACTGATATGATTCCTTGGGTTTGGAATCAAAAAAACTCCTCCACT
Source organism: Triatoma infestans (assembly GCA_011037195.1). NCBI lineage: Eukaryota > Metazoa > Arthropoda > Insecta > Hemiptera > Reduviidae > Triatoma > Triatoma infestans. The sequence goes on along the minus strand of JAAEAF010014819.1, from coordinate 35,659 downwards.
TCAGCTTCAACTTCGGTGATGTTATTAAATTTTCTCCCTGAAAGAAAGTGTACCATGGGCCGAAAGAAATGGTAGTCAGAAGGAAGGTGTATGTATTTGGCCAAGCGTTATTTTGCTTTAACAAAACTTATATTGCGATTGACCAAAGCTGGATAACGCTGGCCCATTTTTGAGTATATTATGGTCAGCATGCATACAAAGTCCACTAGGGAATGAATTCATGACGAATAACTATCCTTCACAGTAGAAGACCTAGAAAATGCACAACGTCGATTTTTTTCTCAAATTGTTTTCTTGCACCAATTGCCGTTTGACCGCGATCCAAAAAAACTCTATTTTTGACAACACTATTTTTTTTGAAAAACATTATTTTTTTATAGAAGCACTTATCAGATGGGATTTTTTTTTTTTAAGAAATAGGCATGTATCCATTCTCCTGGCGGCTTGTTGAAGATGTGAGTTCATGCGACCCTATCCTACATCTATTACCTTTCCATCATTTGGAGACCGTGTTTATGGTCATTTTTTATACCACATTAATACTTGTGGTTGGATTTGTTTCGAAGCTTCTCTCCCCTAAAGCCTCAACAATGTTATATGTGATGTCCTCCCTGAACCTTTCTTCTTAACGTATCACCATTATTATATTTTTGAAAGCAACGCCGGGCAGTACGCTGATCAAGGACGTTTTTCGCCTTTGATTTCACATAGAGCCCCTTTAATTTCAGCAGCTGTTCACTGTTATTTTCCCTATTAATCACGTAAAATTAATAATATATCATATGATACAATCATGGTTTTCTAAAAATGCTCACAATTGAACTGACTATTTGAAGGGGACATAGTATGTATTGAAACACTCTATAAAGACTAAAAATGAATATAATATCATGTTTGTAAGCAACAGACGTATGTGGATGGGTTTTAAAGTCCATGGAAATTTTTGAGTTAGAAAAATAAACTTTTTTTTTTTTTACATCTTATAATGGGTTTGAGAGATAAATAAACTAGAAATGATGCTGAACACTGTATAATCAGAAAGTACCACAATCTTATAAAAACTGGTAGTGAGAGATTTAGAATGAGTAAAGAGAAGTTAGTTGCTGACGCGTTGTAACTGCTGTATAAACTGTTCTCTGTAGGGCTAGCGCAGCTGTATTTAAACTGAGTCTCCCATTCTAGTCTGGCCTAAGTAGCGAGTAAGACTGTCAATTTCTCTCTCTCTCTCTCTCTCTCTTCGGATCCTATTGCACATCTCATTATTTCTAAAAAAACTCATTATCGAAAATATTACAGGATCACAATTGTTGCTGTTCCAATAAAGTAGTTATGCATTTTGTCCCGAATAAATCGAGTATGAATTACTTATGTCTTTCAGAGACATTTTCCGTGGTAGCCTGCTTCGGTGGTGTGGTTTCGGGCGTTCGCCCATCTTCAGGATGCGTTTTGCAGACGTGTGTATGACTCAGAGTCAGTGTGTAAAAACTGAATTTGCTCTGTGCAAGTCTGTGTTGTCACACTGTCTGAAAAACGCATCCTGAAGATGGGCGAACGCCCGAAACGGGTCGATGACCACAAAATGAAACTTGATTAACTTTTAGTATGATTTTATTTTTTGAATTGAGTAGCAATTTAGATATTAAGACAAAAGAAAATAGTTTACAGTTAATTATAATAAATTGTTATCTGTATAATGTAATCTGTAATATTATTATAAAGGCTGAAATTGTTCTCATATTTCTGGTTATATAATCATCACTAACACAATATAAAGTATAAAGAGTTAGTACTAATAGGAGGGATATTGAATAGAGTTGTGTTATACTCTAGAAAATCAATTAGAATTGGTTGTTTGACGGCACGTTCACATAGATAACTTTTCCTGTTTTTTCACCTTCCATGTTAAGATAACCTCTTTTGACATTTAATTTATTTTTTAATTTTTTCTTATGTTTTTTTTTTAATTATTTAAACAGGAAGACTGATAATATTAATTGGATGCAACATTATTGCAATGTTATTTATGAATATTCAATTTAATCTAATGTAATTAAGCGATATAGCAAGTATTACACAATTGTACAATATATTATATTAATGTTATATATTACGAGGATACCGTTATAGTCTGTTTTTTTTTTTTTAAATTTAAGGCGCGTCAACATCTATGGTCATAGGCGCCCGGATCCTTCTCAGTGAACTGCCGGCCTCCGGACAGTGTTCTCTCGTTACAGACAATACTTCCATCACCGGACAGTGAGCTGTAGAGGCTCCTAGGAAGAAAAAAATCTAAGGGTAGCACAGCTGTTCTCCGCGTGGGAGTCCAGTACGCTAACCACTTAGCTATTTCCTTCCCTCAAACAAATCTTTATTGTCGCCTACAACCTGTTCAATCATTTAAACGAATTAACAACTTTTAGTTTTCTGTGATGTTCCGTTTTTGACTCTGACTATATATATACACACACACACACACACACACATACACACACACACACACACACACACACACACACACCAATTTGTGGAAATCACGCTTTCGGCCTCAAAACATGTTTTTCCAGTGAAGCAACAAGAGTATGTGAAAATTATGATAAAGCAGACTTTGTAACCTAAATCTTGTGTCAACTGGTAAGTGCTTGGATGTTCTTCTAAATTGTGGATAACTGTTCATATATCTTGTAGATAACAATTTGAATAGACGGTTATGAATGAACCTGTGATATCTCATTGCCACTTAATACGTTCTATTTTCCAGGATATTCAACTGTAGTCGTACTAATTATGACAATTAAATTTTAATCTTTCTATTTTTGGAAAATATTTTAGGCACATTAGTTTTAGTGTCTGTGTGTGTCTATGTGTGTGCACGCGCCTGTAAATATATATGTGTGTGTTGCAACGAAACACGTGTGACCTATTTCATTTTCCGATAGCACACGATGTACAACCAGGTGTTCGTTGAACAATATAAATGCAAAATATCTTTTTGTTTATTCAATTAATTGTTTCAAAAATATATCTCTAATTTTTAATTTATGTCTACAGATAAGAGGAAGCATTGACTCTGTTGTCATTGAGTCTGTTGTTATATTTTTTTCTTGAAGATTTTTTTTGCTTTTTATTACCAAAAAAAGAGTATTTGTTTTTTTATAAAACTAAAAAGTGGTAGTTCTGCTGTTTATAATTAAATCAAAAGGATTGAATAGGAATTAAAGGATTATATAGGGCGCCCTATGACTCGACGCACACAGATGAAGGACATATTATTGAAGTCATTTCTAGTCAAATATGTCTAATAAACAAATGTCCGAAAATGCTTCCTCTGGAATAGTGGTATGAAATAGTTCTTAGTAAGTTCCTGTAGTTATGGTGACACGGAGACCGCCAAAAATATTTTTTTCGAATGCATTTGTTATGAGGATCTCCGGGCAAAATTATGGTGTGCAATAATGGTTATCATATTCGTATTAATAACGATACATTAGCCTTGTAGCTGGAGAATCTTAGTGCTTACGATGCCTTCAAAAAGTTTGCAGTAGGGGCTCTAAGATGTAGTACTCTGTGGGTAGGTTCTAGGAGGATGTTCTAGGGTAGGCGGAGCGTGCGTGTCAGATGTTAGTAATTTATTGTATGACTGAGGCATGAATGACTTAGATTGGGTTTTTTATTTCGATTCGAGTTTCAAACGGGCTAATTAGGATAGGAATTTTGTCTGCATGTATGAAGTATGAATGTATTTGTTGCATATGAAATGTAATTGGTGTGAGATGTGTTGCATAGCTTGTGTAGCACGAGCGGTTTAGTAAAGGGCTTGTCTGTATGTTTGAGAAAGAGATAGAAGTCTTAAGAAATAATCAAGAAAACACTGGTAGATTAAATTAAATATATTATCTTTAAAGATGTTTAAATATTTTACAATATCACAACTATTATGTTTATAAATCAATTATTTACCTAGATTAAGTGCAAAACTCGTTATGTTTTAATTTATGTCTGGCACTGATGCTAAGAGAGCGCAAGACAAGTATTCTGGTTCAGTGTCTAGTTCAGACTGTTCTTTTTTCAATGCAGAAGGCAGCCTGTCTTGAAAGAATGCGTTCTAATTATTGGTTCAAATCTTTTCAAATAATGCTGGTATGGTGTGGAGGGAGTGTATTGTGTTACCCTAACTGTTTCTTGCCCTTTGTCTCTTGGTTTGCATTGACCTAAATTATAGTACCTGGCTCTTTCCCCATCACTAAAATACACTATTTGAACTAGCTAAATTCACAAGATTATTTCACTAAACTATTTTCAAAATTCTTATTTTTTTTCATTTCTTTCTTCCACTACACATAAATGGTATGATTGCGATGCTGGTCTGTTGTTAGCGGCTTAATTTTATTGCATATACAGAAGGTACCTTGTTATATTTCCCTTTCAACTTAACTTCTTGTCGAATAATTCTTGTTTCGGGATCATAGGATATCATTAATAGGCTGTTTTGAGCGCAAGCTCGAGAGCTACGGTGTGTTTAAAAAAAAAAAGTTTTGATGGTTCAGTAGCGTTGAGCTTTCTTTTCAAGTACCACTTCAATACTATGAATGGATCTACCACCTATGTAATATTAATATAGATTAAAATCCCATATCTGAACCAAATCGGTAAACCGGAAGTGCACCTTTACAGAACAGATTTTTGAGGTTTTTGGTATTTTTTTGGAAAACGTGTTTAACGATTTCCGTTAAACTTGTGGAACGATAACTGCATAGATATAAACTTATTATTTTTTATTTAGAACATTTTACCCGAAAAAAAAAATTGATTTAATTATTAATATAATTTTATTAACAACAGTAAGAAAAGGCCGTGTGTGTGTGTGTGTTTCACACACCTGAGTTTTTACATTATGTAAAGTCATTGTACTTTGATTTTTACTTTTTTTAATTTCATTTGCTGACAGATTATTTGTTTCATTTTTAAAATAGTTTTTTTTTCTTTCACCTTCTCTCCAAGATTTGTCTGTTATCGTCATTTCAATAATATTAGTAGAATTTTACCCTTGAATATCTTAACTATTATATAGCTTAATTATTCACGAATTATTTAAAAAAAAACAAAAAAAGACCAACTCATTGCTCATAATGATCTCAAACGGATAAATAACAATAATTTTAATGATTATTTATTTATTTTCTAAATAATTTTTAGTAATATTAAAAGTTCAAGGTGGTATGAATAGTAGTGGTAGGTATGTAATATAATCTCTTATATTAGAATTAGATGTGTATTATTATTATTATTGTTTTTTTTTTTTTTTGAATTCTTTGTCAGTTCACGATTTATATTAAGGTATATATAGACAAAAAGTTATATATATTTTTATTTACTAATAATATTTAATATATTAGTCATTAGGTATTATAGTATTTGGGGCACCGCCTTATTTAATTAAATTTTCTTTTTTTTTCTTTTTAATAAAATTATTATTACGTTGTCCTGACATACAATGGTTGAACATTTTGGTTGAAGATTGTGATTAAATAGGGGCTAAAGGGAGAGAATAGACTGTAGCAGTAATAATAAAGGAAAGTTTAATTGACATGGCATGAATTGACATCCCCTAACTTGGTTGGATCAGATGTGTGTTCACATAGAGTTACTACTCTTCTTTATGTCATATAAAGAATTTTTTTTTTTATTGAGTGATATATACATTATATATAGATAGAGGTGGGGAGAGAGAAAGGAAACGTGAGAGAATGAGAAATTATTTAACGACGATTTCTCTCACTGTTGTGTGTGATTGTATATGTTATATATACATTTATTTATATATATATATATATCTCAAAACAAAAAAATTCCAGCCCTCAAAAACAAAATAACTAGTTAATGTAAAAACAGACAAAACAACAAAATAAATAAATAAATAAAACAGGAAAATCGCAAAAAGGCAGACTTGACGTTCCAAATTGATTATAATTAATAGGATCCGAAGAGCGGAGAGAAACACGAAAATACCAATCTAGTAACTAGCTACCTACGCCAGACTTAGGTGGGAGATTGTGTATATATACAGCCGAGCTAGCCCCATAGGTGGACAGTTTTACAAGAGTTTTTACAACAGTTTAAGAGTCAACAACCAGTCAGCAACCTATTACCTCCCTCATCTACGTATATATTTCGCTATCTAACTTCTATTATACTTGTAAAGTCCTTGCAGTTTGCGTCTCTCTTACATTATACAGTGTTCACCATTTATTCTAGTTTATATAATCTTATATTCCAATCTCTCTCTCCATCTCATATCCATTATATGGTGTCCTTGTTAGTGCATATAAAGGGGTTAGGTGAAAAATCCGTCAAATGGAAGTTAGGCTTTTGTAAAAGTATTTTTCGGTTTTCCTTTTTTTCAGTTTTTATCGCTATTATCTAGAACTCTTGAACGATATTTTGGTGAAATATCGTATATTTATTACATATTTAGAGCCATCATATTTATTAGATCTTCTATAGGATGATTGAAATGAACCTTCTTACAGCCACAAAATATTATATTTATTTCCTTATTATTTAAAATATAATATTTTGTGGCTGTAAGAAGGTTCACTTCAATCATCCTATAGAAGTATATAAGAATTAACACCCAATAAAAAAAAAAACAGCAAAAGCAATTATAACCACATGGCCGAACCAGCGGAGCTAAATAAAGATTTTGCAAGAAGATTGAGAAATTTTAAAAGCGAAATTTTCTACACAATTAAAAATTAAATGTTCTAGCATCCCTATGAAAATGACCCTTTAAGTGTCGAAACGTTGGGAGATATTATATTTTAAATAATAATGAAGGTTCATTTCAATCATCCTATAGAAATATATTAAGAATTAACACCCAATAAAAAAAAAATGCAAAAGTATTTATTAGAAAGGAAAACAAAAGTTGCTACTTTTAGGCCTATCTCTAAAGTGGTAATTGCAAAAATCTGTTGTGAAACACTCATAAAGCTTTCTATTACAGCAATTTACACAGCTATAAATGGCAAATTTTTCAAAAACTTCTAATTCTCTTATTAGATATTTAGTTGTAATTAATGTGAAAATCTAAAGTTAATAAAATTACATTTTTTGAGGAAAGCTCAACCTTTAGATTAGATTAGATTAGATTCTAACGGGGGAATTGGCTCTTCAGCCTACTCCACCGCGACACCCCAAGGATTTCTTCTGGCACCCCCTAATTGGAGACCCTCCTTAGCCGGACTGTGGAATTGGGGGGGGGGGCTCCCAGGTGGTCAATCAGAGCACCTGCTATGAGAGCACTCTCTCGAGTCCTGCTTGCCTTAAAAGACTTAATAGGTCCGAGAGAGGGCCCTGGCTGAGGCTTGTTGGCACCAGCTTCTCTTTACCAAGGCAGACCAGCCCCTCGCACTGACATACCACGTGCAGTGCCGTCTCCTCTTCCTCCTGACAAAACCTACATAGGCTATCCGTTGCCAGGCCCATGCGATGCATGTGCTTATTTAATCTACAATGGCCAGTGAGAACGCCAACTGCTATCCTTATGGCCGCCCGGCCTAATTGGAGTAGTTCCGCAGTTAGCTTGGGCGAGTGGCTATGGATAAACTTTTTCGCCTGCCTCTGGCCTGAAGTTTTGACCCACCATTCCCTTGATCGGTCCTGCATCCATGCCTTGATGGATGCACTCCTGAGGCATCTTGAGACGCCACAGAACGGCTCCGGCCCGATAAGTGCTCTCATTGAACCCTCCCGGGCCAGGCGGTCCGCCGCCTCATTGCCTCTGTAACCCGAGTGCCCAGGTACCCAAACCAGGAAGACCTTATTATGGCTACTAATTTCCCTGAGTGCACCTAGGCAGTCCCACACCAGCCTTGAGCTGATCTCCCACGAGTCAATTGCCCGCAGAGCAGCCTGGCTATCCGAATAAATGACGACTCTGGAGTTATACACTCCCCGTCTTCTTATTTCGGCGGCGCAGATAATAATCGCGACTAGCTCCGCCTGAAAGACCGTAGCTAGCCTTCCCAGGCTCACCGAGATATTACATCTCGGATGAGCCCCGTACACGCCGGCTCCCACTCCATCTTCCATCTTGAACCCGTCCGTGTACCACATAGATTCGCCTGTAATTGGCGGCCCATTCTTCCATGCCCCTCTGTCTAATATCAAGACTTTGAAGGGTTTTTGGAAGTCGTACCTAGGAGTCATTATGTAGGCAGGCCCAAAATCGGGTCCGCCTTCAACTCCTCCCATAGATCTTGGTAATTCCCAGTATGCCTGGGATAAATGGGAGCTTGACTCTGTTGTAGTCGTGCCACAACTGCTCTTGCAACGCCTTGGACGTAAATTTGATACAATTACGAATACTTCCTTAACCAGGAGTAAGTAACAGAAAGTTGGTAAAACTGTACAGTTCAGTGGTAAGCTTAAAAATATGAAGTGTTATAAAAAAAATCGACTGTGCAACTTTATCAAGTCATTTTTTAGTTGCAATATTTCTTCAATAACAGCTTCTAACATTTTCTTTAAACTGAATAAACGAACACACTTTTATTTTATATAAGTATGTATGTCTGTTTTATTTATTTTTTTCTATTTTTTCACGAACAATTTATTTTATATGTTATCTACATTTAATATCTCACTTAAGTACCAATATTCGTCCGCTCCACCAGTTGGTGTGAATGAGAATTTTGAACATAAAAAAAAATGACCAACAAATTTTTCAGTCAGAAATATGAGATTTCAGACTGGGAAAATGTGGAATTTTCACCGCAATTTTTTTTTTTATAATAATATGCTGAGTTTTCCCGCGGTCGTATTCAGAGGGATCATTTTACCCCATATCTATCTATATATATATAAAAATTCAGCATCCGTATGTTTGTGTCCGCAAAACTCGAAAAGTAGTCGATGGATTGACTTGAAATTTTGACACAACGTTGTATTTCTATATAAGAGTGTTTATATATACTTTTAATTCCAAACTTCCCACGGGATCGGGAATTTCCGAGCGTTTCGCGAGGTTGGCAGAAATAGACAGACGCAGAGCGTTGCGATCGTAGTGTGCTCTCTGCCGAAGATATTCTGCACAGGATACGTCAAGAAACACATAATCATGGATTTCACAGAAGAAATGTACAATGAAGCGCTAATCTTCATTGAGGATCTTTGCCTTGCAATGTGTGGCAAGTTGTTGACACAATTGAGAGTTATAGTACCGAATAGGTAGATCAATGCTTGTTCGAGAGAGAACTGCTCAGAGAGCAATCATACACTAGAAATGGCTTACAGCTATTCGTCCAAGAAAATACACTGAAACTCCTTCAAGAACAAAAGATAGCATTTGATACCATCATACAAGCTGTGACCAACCAATCCGGTGGATTTACTTTTTGGACGCTCCAGATGGAAAAACGTTCTTAATTTCCTTAATCCTGGCTAAAATCCGTCAAATGGTCATATTGCTTTAGCACTTGCTTCTTCAGGTAATGCTGCTACGTTGATGGAAGGAGGTAGATCAGCGCATTCAGCTCTTAAACTGTCACTAAACATGCACAACAATATCAACAACATCATTCTAAACAGAATCGCAGTTGAAACAGTGACATACAAATCCATTGACTCCGTGATAGACCAAAGTGAAGTAGTGAATTTTCCAACGGAATTTATTAATTCACTCGATGTTCCCGGATTACCGCCTCACATTCTAAATTTGAAAGTTGGAGTGGCAATTATATTACTCTGAAACATCAATCAGCCAAAGTTATGCAATGGTACACGGATTAGTAGTTAAAAAAATGATGAATAATCTAATTGAAGCAACAATTCTCATTGGACCTCATAAAGGTGAAGACGTACTACTTCCACGAATACCACTCATTCCGACAGATATGGCGTTCGAATTTAAACGACTTCAATTTTCAATAAGCCTTGCGTTCGCTAAGGACAATGTACGGTTTGACTTTAGAAAACGAATGCTTCTCTTATGGGCTTCTCCCTGATGTCGCATGCTCCAGAGTCGATACACCATCTGATCTTTATGCTTATGCAGAAAACGGACGATCAAAAAATGTAGTCCATTCACTAGCTTTACAATAAAAAAAGACTTCATCTTTCTTTCCTTTCAGATTACAGCAACGAAAAGTAGGGTATTGAATTGAATGATGTGTTTTCTTGCTAAATCTATGTCAACTATAATACTTCTATTACTTCCCTAATAATTAAAATCAGACTGAGGTACAGCTAAGGGTGGCCGGGTTTAGCTAGTTTACATATAAAGGGTAAAATTTGTAGAAATAATGAAAAATATTGAAAACAATTTATTGTAAGAAAAAGACTTAATATTTCAGTTATGAGGTTTTGCATAAATTTTATCTACAAGCAGCTCTCTTTATTCGCTATTTAATGAATATGCAAGTTTTAGTATTATAAGTTTCTTGAGTTGATTGACGTTTAACAAAAGTTCTACTCCTTGCTGCAGCGTCTTTCTACTAAGCTCATCAACGATGCAGACAAATTTCTTGCCACAGTTTTGTGTTTTTAGCTGTTGTACACTACTTCTTTATCTACGACGTCATCTTATCTCCCTCTCTATCCATCCTTGCATATCAAATCCTTTCATATTGATTACAATTTTATGAACGGTATAGAAATTTATTTAATTAAGAACATTGGCCATTTTTCTGACAATTTAATTTAAAATAATGATAGGTAATTATAAAAATATTTTACAGGGAATTGTTAAAATTTATTATGGAACCTATTTTAATCAAAATTGTTGTTTAATTCATTTTCAGCCATGATGTGCAGATAATTTTAAAAGTTCATGCAAAATTTGTTTTTATATGTATTAACAAAAAAAAAAACTGTTCATATTTTACGATTTGCCATAATCCCATTCTACCTACTCGGAGGGATAATTTTGCCCCAGATATTTCCCCATATACCAGTCGTATTAAAATATTGTTCTGAAATTTTGAATTGACAGCAAAAACCGGTGTATTATAATGCTTATTGTAATATAGACATTTTATTATTTTCAGAATAGTAAAATAGTATAGAAAAGAAAAATATAATAAATAGATTAGATAGAGATGATTATTTGAATAGGGACATAGAATTAATGATGAATAGTAGATGTAATGAGATATACGATATAGTCTGATAAGTAATTTTGATTAGGGAGAATGTATCTTGAGTATTAATGATTTTAATATAAATATTTCTTCGCTTATATCACAACTAAAGTCTTGGCAAATTGAAAGTTACTAAACAATATATACGAGGTGTGTAAATTAAATAATGAGACTGATTTTTTATTTTTTTTTTTATTCAACTAAAATTACAATTCAACATTGTCCCCTTCAAAGTAACTACCTTGGAAAGCCACACAACGCTGAAGACGATTCTTCCATTCGTCATAGCAGTGCTGGAACTCGGATACTGGAATAGACTTCAGTTGGTCGGTTACGGCTGTTTGAATATTCTCCAATGTTCCAAAATAACGTCCCTTGAGGTGATTTTTCAATTTGGGGAACAAAAAAAAGTCACATGGACTCAAGTCGGGTGAATAAGGAGGCTGAGGAGCCAAAGGAATGTTATTACTGGCCAAATACTCATTAATAGAAATCGCGGTGTGACACGGAGCATTGTCGTGATGCAACACCCACTTGTTTTTGATGTTTGGTCTCACACGCATGACTCTTTTTCGAAGTCTCTCAAGAACTTCTCGGTAAAAATGTTGGTTTACCATTTGGCATTGAGGCACAAATTCTTTGTGAACGATTCCTTGGCTATCAACAAAGCAAATCAGCATGCATTTGATTTTTGACTTGCTCATTCTTGCTTTTTTTGGCCTTGGAGAGGTTGAAGTGTGCCACTGCATGCTCTGACGCTTAGTTTCTGGGTCATACTCAAACACCCAAGACTCGTCTCCTGTAATAACACGTTCCAAAAAATTGGGATCGTTTTCAATTGCTCCCAAAAAGTCAAGGCTCCTTTCCTTTCTGATGTCTTTTTGCTCTTGTGAAAGATTTTTCGGAACCATTTTTGCACAAATTTTTCTCATCCCCCAATTCATTAGTCAAAATTTGATGAACGGTTGTGTGAGTCAAATTCAACTCTTCGCCGATCATTCGGACTGTCAAACGACGATCTGAACGCACGAGATCGTGGATTCTGCCAACATTTTCGTCGGTTCTTGAAGATGAAGGCCTTCCGCTGCGAGGCTCGTCTTCAATTGATTCCCTTCCTTCTGCAAACGACTTAAACCACCTAAAAACCTGTGCTCTCGACAAAACATTGTCTCCATAGGCCTGGCACAGTTTTTCAAACGTTTCCCAAATCTGAAGCAAAACCTGATAGCACAACGTTGCTCGTAATTGATGTCACTCATTTTTGAAACGCACTGAAAAAAACCTTGCTCACAAAAAAAGTCACTACGGACAGTGCAACAACTCTAGCATTTTCAAATTTGCACTGGACTTGTATCAGATGTTTACTTGCCCTACCACGCATGCGCCGCGTCTCCAGTGTTGCCAGATCGAACACTGGAAAATCAGTCTCATTACTTATTTACACACCTCATATATATATATATATATTTGATGACGTTAACAGAATATTATGTGCCGGTCTAATGTCCTGATACATTATATCATTTCTTGTTTGAATGTCCTATTATGATTACATTTTTTACATAAATTTATTGTTACAAACAATAACACTTATTGTTTTTAGCAGCTATTGTAAATTATTAATAATGTAGAACAAATAAATAGTATTTATAATAAAGTTTTATTCTTAATGAATGTTAAAGCTCTTTTTTTTTTTTTTTTTCTTTTTTTTTTTAAGTTTTAAATATGAGTATATTTATGTTAACAAATGTTTTTAAAGTTTTGAAATTTCTTTTTTAAGTTTAAAGACTCAAAGTTATTTATTTCATTGTTATTACTTTTTTTACGTCCAGTTTTGTTTATAATACTTTTATAAAAGCAAACTCCTTACTGGGAGATTTTGTAACTCATGAGCAAAATAAAATAAATAAATAAAATTTCAGAACTGTACTAATATTTTTACTGTATTTACTTTAGATCAAAAGAATTGGAACACCCTTTCCCTCCCCCTCTATACCTCCAACAGTTATATAACAAGTTTACCCTTTATGTATTTGTGATGGCTGCCAGAAATTATATTTATAAATATAATTTAGAAATAATATTTAAAGGATATTTGAACGTTTGGCTGGTAAAAGGGTAAAAACCCAGGTACAAGACTACCGTTAGAAGAGAGGTCGGAGCACTCAGCACTATTGTCTTTTAACCCCCTTCTATTAGGGCAAATTAACTACAAGAGAAGCTTTCTTTCACCTGTCTAAATTCGATATTCATTCAGTATACACATACTGGACATATAGAGCCAGTTTAGTGTTCCTGAACATTTTGAGTTGAAAATTAATCTAGCTTATTTCATTTCTTACAAGCAACTTGCAATTGTTATTCAGTTATTCAATCATTCAAATGTTGTCAAATTAGATATTGTAAACAGTGTCTTCTTCTTCTTTGTATCTTAATACTTCTCATTTCTTCTTAAACATATACACACTGACAAGCCCCTTACAAAGCGGTTCATGGCTACACTACAACATACAAACAGAAAACGTATTATATCACCAATAACTTTTCATATTCAACTGAAAATCCTAACTCAGCAGTTAATAGTAACGTGTGTAAAAAAAAATTTAAGGAAGTGACAATAAAAATGTCGTTTTCCTATTTTTGTTTTGTAAACAGCTCCAATTTATTTATTTAAAGTTGTGTGAGCTCTTCATACTTCTACATTTCTCCTGTTTCATTCTCATTAGTCCATGCTTATTTGGTATTACAACATCAATTAACTAGGCAGACTTACCACTCTTTGTATAGAACACGATATGCGGCCTATGGCAATGGACTGTTTTTATTAGGTAAACACTGATCTTGATGACACTTAACACCATCACAGGACACAGGCCACACTTAGTATACTAGTATGATACCTTTTCTTTCAGAACCTTGTATTTTATAGCAATCCTTTGATAGATTACTTTCTCATTCTAATTGTGTCTAATAAATATTCACTTTGAGCCAATGCTGGACAAGTCCCTACTACGTGCTGGATTGCTTCCGAACTTGGCGTGGCGTTTGCCGCACTTATCAGCTTTTATCATTATTGTTATTATTATTGCTATAATGTTATTATTTAGTAGGGGTTCGGGGAGCTTATCAAGCTCTTCGTTAGCCAAAACATTGCTGGGCTCTTCTCTAAAGTACCATACGGTTCTACCAAACAGTGCAGAGAATTAATTTTTTTTTTCTAAATATCAAGCAGAAAAAATTGGTTAATCAGAAATGCGAATTTTCAGGATGGGTTTTTCAGTTTTTCGCGATTTTTTTTTTTTCTGAAAACGATTTCCAATAATTTTGCGAGGGTCATTTAATAAGTAGCTCAAAACAGAAGTATTTAATCAATACAAAACTTTTGGCTACTTTTCAACATAGTCCCTAGCAACATTTATACACTTGTCCCATCGTTCTTCTAATTTGTGTATGCCTCTGGCATAAAATTCTTTGGGTTGATCTCGAAGCCACATTTGCGCCTGATTTTTAACTTCATCATTGGATTGAAAATGTTTCCCGCCGGATAGCTTCTTTAAGCGATGGACAGTGAAGTCCGATGGAGGCGAGGTCGGGGCTGTAGAAGGGGATGTGTTGGGATCTCCTGCCCCGCTTTTTGAAGTGATTCTTGAGTTAATTGTGCCGTTTGTGGCCGCGCGTTGTCATTAAGCAAAATCACGCATTTAGTCAAGAATCCACGACGTTTAGTTCGAATAGTATTGTTTATAACACCTCCTTCAATCATAAATAATTATCTATTTAAAACTTTGTTTTGAAAAAATTTATTTCGATTCATTTTCTAATTCAACTTTAAATAAGAAATTCCAATTTAATAATGACTTTTTAAGCTTGAAATTCGTTGGAACCTGTTTTTTCTCCTCGTAATTCTATTGCAAAGCAAACTAATCTCAGAGCAGTCAAATTTTATTTTCTTTAATGGTTTTCTCGTTGAATGGAAAGTATTAAATACGAATCTAGGAAAGCAACACAATTCTACTTCTGTTTGAATACATTATTTATTGTTTTAATTTCACCGAGGTGTATTTATTTTATTTTAATTTACTATAAATACATCCTTTCTCTAAATAAGAGCACACGTAATGTACTTAATTTAATGAAAAAAAAATCGAATTATTTCTATATAATAACAAGGTATATTATATATCCATTGTGTGAGAATGGAACGGCTGCATGTTTCGGTGTATACAAACAGTGTGTTGAAGGTCATTGCTAACGTATCCGTACTTCCGATTATCATGTCAACTTCCGGTTTTGTAACGGAAGTCTTTTCTCTTTTTTGTCTCATTTTCCCTCGTAACATTCTCCAATTTTATACTCGACAGGATATTTTAAGTTACATAGACATGGACTTTTTCTCAGATATTCTTTAGGTAGAAAAGAACCTTTATTGTGAAATAGTACGACAGCTTTCACTTACCTGGAATTTCTCACACAGTTTCTATAACACTAATTTTCTTCAAAATTGCTATCTCTATTTATGCTATGTTAGTTATCCGTAATTTATGCTGAAATGGTAGTTTAGTGCTAATCCTAACAACGGCATTTCTCTCCCTTAATGCTCCTAAAATGGATTTCCCAGAAACAAAATATTTCAACAAAAAGTGATACAGCTATAACTTCAGAGATTAGTTTACCAAGTTAAAAGAATATAGTTGAGTCATCGAAAAACTTAAATATATTCAGTAAAGTGGTGCTCTCTGGTTTATCGATTTTCTTGAAGCTCGAGTTGTAACAAAAAAAAAAAAAAAATTAATACTCCTTAGTAGTAAATGGAATCTTACAACAAAATTGAAACAATAAACTACAGGAAAGCCCCACGTAACAGATTTTTGAACCCCTAAAATGTTTCAGAATGAGTGATGAATCGATAGACTATAGATTTATTGTAACAATATCAAGTACAGTGAAATTTCCGGAGCTAGCTATTGTTTAGAAAAACGTGAAACGTGAACAACTTTAAAAAGGCAAAATAAAGTCGTACTTTCATATTATTTCAATTGATGTATTCGGCCCGAACATCTCCCTCCACCTACGCAAGGGAGACTTAGGTCGAGACGTATTTCCCAACTTGAAACTCATTAGAAAATTTGACCGAACGCAATACTTTCTCTTAGCAGTGAGTGTGTGAAAAATCGTAATTGAAAAAACTATAAAATCGTTGAAGCTTATCGTATTTCATCTGGATATCGCCAGACAATTAATTCTTCACAAATATTTCAGTCAAAATTCTTAGAGCGGAAGTGAGAAGTTCAATTCCCGAAAAAGGCACCAGCGACTTTATTTTTAAACTGTATATTATTCAAATATTACACAGGGCGCACAAAAATATGAATTTTTGATGGAATACTCAAACACATTATGATATATGAATGAATCACTGCAAAGTCGGAGGAGGCAATGATAAATTATCGTTTTTATTTCAAATATTTCTTCAGATATGAATTGATTATATTCTGAGTCTGAGGTGTTTGATTTTAAATTTTATAGTGCGGTATAGCCCACTCAAAATTTGCTAGGGACACTATACAGAGTGCGAACAGCAACCTCTGGCAATACTTCGGGATATGGTTTGTCAATTTATTTGGAACAAAAAATGTCTAATAAACCAAGGATTCGTTCGCCTTCAAAAG
Source organism: Triatoma infestans (assembly GCA_011037195.1). NCBI lineage: Eukaryota > Metazoa > Arthropoda > Insecta > Hemiptera > Reduviidae > Triatoma > Triatoma infestans. Next base: position 18,852 of record JAAEAF010014819.1, on the reverse strand, counting down.
TTATTCTTCGTTTTGGAAAATTTTCAATTTTCCTACTTTTTCTCATAAAATTGATTATATCTCAAAACGTTTTCAACATAAATCATATTCAATTACATCTTTGGAAAGAGCATTAAATTTCCTATAAGAAACAGAAGTTTTATTTTAATTGAATTAATTATAAGGTTTTTCAGAGACATTAAACTCAACTCTACAGCGCTTCGACTGTTAAAAACCACTTTTCAATAGTATTTTCTTATAAATTTCTTTAAGGCTAGCGTATGGTCCGGTTACAGAAAAAATATCTACATTTCACTTGCTTTCCAACGATAATAATATCATGGGGTTTCGTTATTGTTTTCTTAAAGACAATGCGAAATAAATGTAAAAAAACACAAAATGAAAATTGAGAGCTGTTACAAAAATATCACAAGATTAATTCATAATCCTGTAATGAACTTTGGAATTGTTATCTCACGATAGAAATTCGTCTAATTCTAATAAACTGAAACATTTAGTCGTGATTTAGCTGGTCATACATTCAAAATGCCAGATTTCTTTGTCATAGAATAGCGAGATATGGTTTTTATTTGTGGGTTTTGTAACGGCAGCGCGGAAGCTGCCGCTGAGTATGCTAGCCGTTGGCCTAACAGGAAACCATATAAGCAGCGTATTAAAGACTAGGGGAAACCGGTTCTGTGAGAATAAACTACCGAGGAAACTTGATCGTTCTTACGAAAATTCATGTCAACGCATCTTGAATGTGTTTGATGACGATTCTACCCTTAGCACACGCAGAGTGCCATTGTCGCTAGGTTTGTCACATCAGACGGTGCACAGGTATCTTCGACGGGATGGTAGATATCTGTATCACGTGCAGCAAGTACAGTATTTGCTAGAACGTGATTACGCCTGTCGTACTCAATTCTGTATTTGGCTGCTACAACAAACAGCCCAGAATCGTCGTTTCCCCCAAAACATTTTGTGGACCGATGAGGCGACGTTTACTCGAAATGGTTCTTTAAACACCCGCAACATGCACTATTGGAGTGACGAGAATCCCCGTGCAACCAGAACGTCGTCAGAACGATCAGTTTCCTCGGTAGTTTATTCTCACAGAACCGGTTTCCCCTAGTCTTTAATACGCTGCTTATATGGTTTCCTGTTAGGCCAACGGCTAGCATACTCAGCTGCAGCTTCCGCGCTGCCGTTACAAAACCCACAAATAAAAACCATATCTCGCTATTCTATGACAAAGAACTCTGGCATTTTGAATGTATGACCAGCTAAATCACGACTAAATGTTTCTGTTTATTAGAATTAGACGAATTTCTATCGTGAGATAACAATTCCAAAGTTCATTACAGGATTATTAATTAATCTTGTGATATTTTTGTAACAGCTCTCAATTTTCATTTTGTGTTTTTTTTACATTTATTTCGCATTTTCTTTAAGAAAACAAGAAAGAAACCCCATGATATTATTATCGTTGGAAAGCTGGTGAAATGTAGATATTTTTTCTGTAACCGGACCGTACGCTAGCCTTAAAGAAATTTATAAGAAAATACTATTGAAAAGTGGTTTTTAACAGTCGAAGCGCTGTAGAGTTGAGTTTAATGTCTCTGAAAAACCTTATAATTAATTCAATTAAAATAAAACTTCTGTTTCTTATAGGAAATTTAATGCTCTTTCCAAAGATGTAATTGAATATGATTTATGTTAAAAACTTTTTGAGATATAATCAATTTTATGAGAAAAAGTAGGAAAATTGAAAATTTTCCAAAATGAAGAATAACTTTTGAAGGCGAACGAATCGGACCATGGTTTATTAGAAATTTTTTGTTCCAAATAAAGTGACAAACCATATCCCGAAGTATTGCCAGAGGTTGCTGTTACACCCTGTATAGTTGGCCTCTATTTAAGGTTGACCTCCTACTATGTGCTAAAAACCGATAAAAAAAAAATTATAAAAATCCCCTCAAAAATTATACATTAATATAATGCAAATAGATACTATAAACGCAAGTAATAATATTATATTTGATTAAAAGTGTCAATTAAAATGCAATAATTGAAGTAATAAAAAGTCTGGTGAATGTTCCGCAACGAATTAGGAAATGCTAAATAAGGGGGCTAATGTACCACTAACATTTCCCTTTTTCCTGTTAATTACATTAATATTATACAGACTTAAATAACATAAAAGTTAATGATATTATTAAAAAAAAATATATATATATATAAAAATATTTTTCTAATAAAATGAAAAAGCTCTTAATGAACACTTAAGCTTTAGCTAATTTGTAATAATTTTAATTTATATAGATTAAAATAAAAAATATAAAAACTCTTGTAAGAAAAGAAAACAAGAACACTTTCTTCTTTTTCTTTTGCTTTAATAATGCACTTTATGTTTGATGTTCATTTATAAAAGTAATTTTAATATTTCTTCTATAACAATTCTTTTTCTAACCACAATTTCTTTAATCTTTTTTCCATAACCAAATGAATTCTGTTTGAAGTTTGACCACATTATTGAGAAATAGTTTTTACTTGGAAAATTATAATGTATACCTACTTTTAATAATTATTATTTAATCTTTAATCATTTAATTGACGTAAATGTGTTAATATTTGTTGATTTTTTTTTTTTTTGTTTCAGGTATGAATTAATTTGTTTTATTTTGTGGTTGATGGAATATTTTTTGTAAGTAACAAAAAGTTTACAAATTATTATTTTTACGTTATAATCATGATATTTTTTTATTGGAATTAGTTATGGGCGATTTATTCTTGTTTAGAGTGGACATCTTATATTTAGGGATATTGATGTTAACTGCTTGTTTCAGCTTGAAGCAGTTTAGTTTCTTTTCAGTGCTTGGTGTACAAATGAAGATGTGTACAATTTGGGAAATATGTAATAGCTTGAATTATGAAGGAAGAACTTTTGATATAACACTATATAATAAATCCCTTGAAAGGCCTATTAGGATTTATTCCATGTGGTAGATAGATGTAAGAAGAAGTGAATTGAAGATAATTTAGGGAAAAGTGATGAAATAAACTTGTTAGATATACCTGAACACTGTTGTAATTAATATAAATATATAAACAGCCAAGACTTTAAACTGGTTGTAAGATAATGTGATTAAAGGTAGCGAGAGAATAATTAAGAGAGAGACACAGACTGGGTGAGAATTTAGAAAAATGCATGGAATGTGTTGATTGACTGGTGTCGATAATAACTTCTTCCGTTGGGCTAGCTTGCCTCTATTTATATTGAATTCTCTCTCTCCCTAGTTTAACCTAGGTAAGGAATAATTAATATTTGAATCTTGGTTTTTCGGATGTTATGGATCTTAATTAATTTATTGATTGAAATCCCATTACATTGCACACTATTATTTATTTGAAAACAAATAAATCGTAACTAAGTCAATATAATAGGAGTTGTTGAGGAGAGAAATTAGGTTTGATTGAATGAACGAGATATGAAGACACTGTTATAATGTAGCTATAAGTTTACACAGTAACTGCACTGGATTTTATAATGATTTTGATAGAATAAAAGGTGGGAGTAGAGATATGACACGATGCGATGTATGGCTGAATCTGATAGATATCCTCTAGATAGATTCTCACTGGCTTATATACACAAGTTCTCCCACTCTAGCCTGCCTAAGTCAGAGAGTAGCCTCGCTGCTCTCTGCTGGATACCATTACATCCACCAACTCTCGCCTGAATAAGAAGCTATGGTGCAGAAACCCTTTTATGCAATATAATGTAACTTTGAACTAGCGGAAGTGTTTTTTTTTTTTTTTATTACCGGAAGTTAATAAAAATATTATCACGCAATTAAATAGTTATTTAAATTGTAAGCTGATTTGAAAAATTCTTATGCTTCATATGGGTAAAACTATCACATATCTAATGTTCTTATTTTATAATAGAAAGTTAATCAGATAGAGAGCGATTAATGGAAAGTTTCACTTCGATATCAAGCAGTATATTTAGTTACCATTTGCCTTTCTTGGAAATTTCATGATTGTAGATTAATAATCTGTACTTTTAGTTTAGGAATAAAAAAAAACCTAAATGACTCATATTATTATTGTGCATACAACGCAAATTAAGTTCTACTTTCACCACAGTTTCCTTCCACTTTTTCTTTCTTCAAAAACATACACACACACAGAGCCGTATCTTTTTTTTTTTTTTCAACTATATCACCATTAAATAATGTTTTTTTAAACAGGAAATACTCTTTTGATTTATATTATTATAAAGTTTAGTCATCTTTTTTTATAAATTTTATTAAACTTTATCTTTTAACTATTATCATTTAATCTTACCGAAGTTAATATTATTTTCTGAAAGGTACATTTTTATAGTGAAAGTTAATTTTTTTTATTAACTTCTTCTTTTTTACGTAAAAAATAATCATGTTTTCAAAAACGATTCTAGATTGTTGACCTATTAGATAACTTGTGATAGTTTAAATAACGGCCTTTTTTTTCCTTTTGACAAATAGGAGCTGATTAATTCTAATGAGTGATTAAAAAAAAAAAAAGAAACGAAACAAACAACTTTTGAAATCTTTAATTATAATTTTCTTTCATTTAAAAAAAAAAAAAATGTAAATGATTATTGTATTTAATATATTGAAACAATTGCTATTATTTGTTTTTTTTTTTCATTATTATTTAATGTCGCTTTTTCTATCGGGTAGTTGGCCTAACTGAAATGTTATTGGGTGTTGAGTGTTTGTAGTAGCACGAGCGGTTTAGTAAAAGGGCGTGTAAGTATATCACAATAATATGCTTATAAGTATACTGAAATTAATTGGAATAAACTCTTATGTTATAACTTAAAATTGGCACAGTTCTGATGTGTTCTCCTTGGTGTTTCCAACAAAACTGTCTTGAAGGAATGTCTTCTAATTGTTCGTTCAATTCCTCCCCTGTGAGAAGAAGGGGGCAGGACAATGCTATCAAGGTTCATGAACTCTCCCAGTAACTGGACTTCTTTCTACCTGGCTTGTCCATTTGCAAACAAGCTCGCATTTTTCTTCCTAATTTTGATATTTCAAATTGAAATAGATATCATTTCTTGCATCTATCACATAACCAACGATAAGGTTTTTTTTCTTGGGGGGGTGGAGGCAATTAGTAAAAATATTCATAATTTTCTCCAAACAATGTTATCAAGAAAATCACTCAACCATTGATTGCTTAAACAGATTTGTAAAGCCGGAATAATTTGCTCGTTAAAAAATAATGTTTATTCTCTCTTAATGCTGAATGAGTAAAAATGGAAATATTTGTATCGTATCAAATTTTCTATATCGTGTTTTCACCGGAAATACATGCCTAAAAATAGTGGTCATTAAGGTATCTGCCCACTATACCGTGCCATACTAGGAACGTATCAGGAACATGTCAGGCGCTCCGATCACTATCTATGCCCACTGCAACGGATCGGCAAAGTTCTATTCCCGTATACAACACGTATGATAACCGTATGTACCTGTTTGGTTCCCGTTCTATCGGTTGTTTTACATTTTCCATTTTCGTGTTCACACGGACCCGTTGTCGAAAGAACTAAAATCTGTTGTTTAAATGTGTTCTGAAATTTCTTTAAAATAAACAAACTATGGCTATTCGGAAATTACCTTTAAGAGAATTGGCAATAATTGGACGAAGAGGAGGAAAAAGAAAGCCGGAACAAAGACACCCAGATGCTACTGGATTCATGAAGCTCTTGAGAAAACGAAAAGCTGAGAGGGAGAATATTGGACGTTATATAGGTTACTTCGTTGACGATGAAGAAAAATTTTAAAGGCTAGTAAAGTACTAAAGTACTAAGCTTTGTAACATGACAGGGATAACAACGCAAAAAGCATGCGCGGTTATAACGGGGAGCATACGCAACAACAACGCAATGGGTCGTCCGTGCCCACCGGTTTGGTAGCGTGCCGACACTTGCAAAATATTCTCTCCGTCAAATTGTTGATCGTACGATCATAGCACGCTACGGTGTTGGCCGATGACGGAACGGTCTATTGTTTGATACTATCAATACAAGCAAATACAAAATATAAGTTTGATGCTGAATACTTTCTAAATAAGTCTATTCCACAAGTAGGAAAAATAATTAGTATTTTGGTTAAAAGCTAATGCCAGTCTTGGGAGCCGAAAATCCAACTTTTTGATTCTATTGTTTCGGCTTCATTGCTTTATGGATCAGAAATCTGGGCTTCAAAATATCTTAATACAATAGAAAGAGCTCAGGTTAGATACTTTAAGCAGCTATTTTGTTGGCCAAGAAACGCCCCAGATTATGTTGTGCGTTTGGAAACTGGACAGGCTCCATTGAGTGTTGCAGCGTTTAAAAATTTTGTGTCCTATTGGGTCAGACCAGTTAACATGGATGAGAAAAGAATTCCAAAATTGTTTTTCTAATAGGTAGAATGTTCTAGACAGCAATGTGAACAGAAATATGGAATGGAATTGGTTTTCACGGTTGCGAGTTTGGCTCAGTGTTATTGGTGAGAATGATATTGCCTATTGTAACGATGCCTGAACATATTACAAAGAAATTACCAGATTTATTAGAGAAGTGGAGAAATCATTTGATATCTCTTGACAAAGAGCTATTGATTCAAGTTACTCGGTTATTTATAGAAATATTAGTCAGTTAGGTGTCATGGAGCAATATTTATGTTATGATAGTTATATAGATAAACTAAGGCTGGTTAGTCAATTAAGAATTTCGTCTGATAAGGTAATCAAACTCTGGAGTAAAACATTGTGGATCACATTTAATTAATAGTAATGAACGCTGCATCCCTTTGTAACTTGAATGAGCCCGAAAACATGGAACACATTATACTCCAATGTCCACTGTACAACGCGGTTAGAAAATATCATTTGCAGCCTTTTCTGTCACAAAGTAGTGATTTGTCAACTTTGCTTGTGATAAAATCTAAATAGCAATTGGGTAAATTGTACAAATTTATGGTTGAGATATTAAATATCAGGTCTTTTATAATCAGTGAGTAGTATGAGTAATATATTTATCATCAGAGACATTTTCTGTGGTAGCCGGCTTCATTTTATATTTATATTTATTTTAATGAATGATATTTTTATTCATTATATTTATAATGAATGTAATGGATTGTAATTGAAGTGATTTATTTGCTTAGGTTTTAATCATATTTTTAGTAATTTTTATACTTTAAAAAAATAATATTACTTGTAATCTCACCTGTAATATTTAATTTGGAACAAATACAGAATTTTTATCGATACAAAAAATGTTAGCTTGTATGTGTCGATACTGTTACGGTCTTAGTATGGTACTGTGTAGTGGGCAGAGACCTTTAGAGTCCAAAAAAGTAGTTTTTAAACAGCAAGTTAGCTAAAAAAACAAAAAAAAAAAACCGTACCATATTTCTTGTCGCTTTATTCTCTCATTCTCTCTCTCTCTTACTATATCTCAGTTTTCAGTTAAGGGTAAATAAAATCTGTAAATAACATTGCAGTAGTGCCATTTATTCTACATCACTACCAAATTCCTACTATTTACATTACTCAGGCGTCCGTTATAGTTGGAAAAAAGAATAATCTCGAAGGATCACTCTATTTCACTTCTGCAGGATTGCAGAATTTCGCTCATTTGCAGTTTTGAAAGCAAAACTGCATGCTAAGTCGATGACTTTCTTCTTAGCCGTAGGGATGCTTAGCTCTGATTAATTATCAGAGTGGCGGAACAAATCTAGATTTCTGAATCCTCCGATCCTATGATGTATAATTATATTTTAGCCATTACGATATAATTAAGAGCTCCAATCTATATTGTTTTCATAAAGAATGAAATTCAGTCAAGTATGTTGTTGGTGTTTTTGAAATTTTTTCTCTTTTTAATTTTTCCTCAAGCTTTGACGAATTTTCTAGTTGGCTGCTTATTTTAATGAGGTTTTTGCTTTTAATGTTTAGTGAAATTGATGTTATATATTATAAAAGAAGCTGTGATATAAAGCATTAAAAATATGGAAGTACTGTATAATTAAAAAATATAATGATAGCATAGGTTCTCAAATATTCAACGAACTTTATATAAAAATAAAATAAAATAAATCTTTGGTTACATAATAATTACAGCGTCTCTTCTTTTTTTATGCTGAATCTTTGGGCGATTTTTTTTTTTCAAATTTATTTAAACATCCAAATAATTCTTAAGGCGGAATAATATATTTAAAACATGAGATAAATATATAAATATGAACAGGAAATGAGGTAATCGGTTTGTACTCATTCTTCCTTAAAATTATTGTTCATTTAAATTGTTATTTCAGCCAGTTTAAGTTGATCTTGTTTTTTTTTTTATTCTTTCGAGTGAAAGTATTATTATTTGTCACCAGCTGTGGAGGTCATTGACATTAATCTTAGTGATATCATAAACACAATAGCTCATCTTCATTGTGTATTATATCATAGCTGTGACGCATTTGTTCCTAGAAAATGTCGGTTTCTATTTCAATATTGAATTATTGCTAGAGTATATATATTTCATTCTAACCTTTATGTATTTGGTCTTCAAAATACTGCTTAATAAGATGATTGATTGTTGTTGTTTGCATTACTAACCTGACAGGCATTTATTGCATAAAAGTTATATACATTTCTTAGTCACATGAACATGTAGTAGATTAGACTAAATTAGATTCTGTGGGGTTGGCTATTAAGCTACAGCGACCCCTGCGGATTTATTGTGGCACCCACAAGTTAGAGTACCTTTTCCAGTCTTGCCTTCTCCAGATAACTTAAAGGTAATCACTATCTCCTTCCCAAAGAGGCCACACAAGCCCCTATACAGACACATTACGTGCAATGCTGTTTCTTCTTTTTCCAGACCTACACATGTTGTCAGGTCCATGATATGCATTTGCTTATTAAGTCTACAGTGGTCAGTAAGTAGGCCTACAATCATTCGTATAACCGCATGGGCTTGTTGGAGTAGTCTTGAGTCAGCCTAGGCGAGTAGCTGTTAATAAACTTTTTCGCCTGCCTCTAGCCTGAGGTTTTGACCCACCATTTTTGTACGATTTACCTTGCACCCATGCTCGGATGTCTGTACTCATGACATTTTACTGAACCGCAAAAATGGACCAGAAAGTTTCAAGTTCAATAAGGGTTCCTATGGAGTTCTCCCGGGCAACGCTGTCTACCGCCTCGTTGCCTTTATAACCTAAATTTCCGCATACCAGTCTAGAAAATTCTTATTTTGGTTAACGATGTCTAAGAAGTAATTGCACTTCGTTTAAAAAAATAACAAGCAGTAAAAACCCACAATTTCGGTGATAAGGACATCGTATTTTTCCTTCCATCACGGTATTTGTTCCTATATCTTAAATAGGAAGTATTGTGATCTTGGCATATTTTCGAAATTAATCCCATGAATTCTCATGAGTTTGAAGAAAATAGCGAATCTTTTTTGTTTTTCTCTTTTTTTCTTTTTCTTTGCGAGTATATATTTGCATGTAAACAAAATATTCTCAACAACAAAAAATTGTGGAAAATCACAAACTCCTCAATATTTCTTTTGAAATCACCTGGAGCTCTGACAGAAATGTTCAACCAAAATCCGATACTCCGCAGAATTGTTTTGAAAAGAAATTGATATTTCTTTGGACAGTTTATAATGAGTATGTTAGATTTCTCTCATATTTTAATATTTAAAGTAATCAAGATTAAATTAGTTGTCACGACATCATCATGGGTCCGGCCGCAAATTGAAATTAAAAATATGTACTTATGCATCGGCTTATCTTATTGCAAGCTATCGGTAGCTCTTAATCTTAAACTGTTGTTTAAATTTTCCCATAATTCATTAATTTTTTTGTTTTTAAATGAACTGGAAATTACTTTCATGTTTTTTACTTTCTCTTACGGCTAAGAGGAAGAATTTTAATCGTGTCAAATTTTCTGAGGAGCGTTTTCACCGGGAATACACGTTTTTGAGAGTCCCTGAATTCAAAAAAATGGTTTTTGGAAATTTGTCTGTATGTATGTGAGATTAACATTAATCGAAAAACTGAAAATCGCTTAAAAAACGGAAAAACTCGAACTTGATATTTGGTTTCGTAAAGGAAAACCGGCCGGAAGTACTACTGAGTAGATTTTTTTTTTTTGCGATTTTCTCGAAAACGATTCCAACGATTTTCACTGAATTTGGTGTATCAACTATATCAATAAAGAGCTACAATTTTTATTTGAAAACTTTTTCTAGAAAAACTTAATTTAAGGGGTTTTTGGGGACAGGGAGGGGTTATGCTTTCTTCTAAAATGCTATTTCAATTTATTGCACTAGTCTATGATCTATAAGTTACCAAAATTTCGTATTTGAAAAGAACCGGTTGACCGGAAGTGACCGAAACAGTTTTTTTCAATTCTATGATTTGTCCATAAAAACACCGACAGGTTTTATAAAACTTAGTTAGTAACTTTTCATATATTTCTTACTTTTCGGTCACTGATAAATTGAAACTTTTCAGAAAAAATTCATTAAAGGTGGTTTTGGAGAAAGGATGGTTATACTTTCCTCAAAATAGATTTCTTATAAAGTTTGGATTCTTCCATTCGTGTGAATTGATGGCAGTTAAAAATATTTTAGGTTTCTGCGTCCATTTTAATGAAAAACACTTGGAGTTTACTTCGGGTTGAGACCGAGTCAGTGGTTTGCTTGAAACCTCTCGTTTTGCCCATATTGCAAAAAGCCTCTTCAGGGTCGTTACACCTTGTTACACGTACAAGGACCAATGTTTTTTCCGTAAAGTAACTTTGGAGGCGCTTATTAATATAGATATAGAGTCTAAGTCTCCTGTTTATAAATTCCATGTTAGAGCTTATGTTTCGAACAGAGAAAACGAATTTGCTTAAGGGCAGGTTTTAAGTTGGAATATGTTGACAGGAGGCAGATCTTTTTTGTTTTTAATTAAAGTGGGATTTAATATTAGCAGAGATTTTTTATTCTAGTTATTTTTTTTTTTTATCAGGGTCTCAGATTACAAGGTGATAGATAGTTGCACAACGGGGTTTATTTGGCTCTTATGAGGGTTCCCTGTTTGGTATCGATTGACATTTGATTATGTTATGATGTCAGGAAGCTAGCAGAATGTGTGTATTTAGTATTATTGATTACTTCCTGATTTTTTTTTATTGACTCTGTCACTTACTAGAAATGTTATTACGTTACAATTTAAGTCGACCAGTCCTTGTCATACAGACTTGTAGATGTATTCGGAATGGATTTAGAGTGTAGACAAACGCTCGAACCAAACTAAATCTCGTTTACTACGAAAACTTCACGTAATGTTCATATTTGCTTCTTTTTTTTTAAAAACCTAAATCTATACTTCTCCAGAGCCACTCTTAAATTATCGTGACCAGCAAAAGACTGCTGTTTATCTCCTTAATTACGGGCAGTTGATACTTCCGATTATGGGTTGACCGAAACTTTTCTTTCGGATCCTCCTTTGATATCCATTCCTTTAGCACAACAACCCATTAAGAGCCAAGGCTTGCTAGACGGTGATTGACGATTTTTATTGAAGAAGCGTTGTAAGGAAGCCACGGTTTCACTCCATTAGTTCTAGCCTTCGACATCTAGGTTCGCTAGACACTATACCTCTCACGATGCTGAGTCAGCTCCATCTTCTTTGCCTACAGGGGAATCGAGAACTCTGAATTTTCGCACTACTGGACTGCACTAGCCGCTAGACCATCGCGTGAGGTCTTCCTCATTTGATCCCTAGACGGAATATCAAGTTTGAACTTACTGTGATTCATTTTTTTGAATTTAAGGGACCTTAAAATGTGTATTTCCTGTTTGAAAATTCTATTTGAAAAATCTGACAAAAAAGAAATGCTTCCTCTACCAGCGGTCGCACGCCTTTCTCTTACTGTAAATTTTCACAATTATAAATTTCAGATTTACTTCAAATCTTAAGAGATGCTAACTTGTCTTCAGTGTTATATCATTGGGAGAATTTAAACATTATAACATCACTTTGTTGATGTTTAATAACTTTATCTCTCCCCCAAAAACCCCCTTATATGAATTTTTTTAAAAAGTTTTAAACAAAAGAGACTGGCTTCCGTTTTTTAGTTAGTTTACTGAATTTAATGAAATAAGTCGAAGTTTTTAAGGAAAAATTGCATAAACTGGTAAAAAAAAAACTGGGTTTTTCCAAACTCAGAATTTTTGGCAACATTACTAGATGAAGGAATCGTATAATAAACTAAATTATTTAAAGATTGATATGACTAATTAAATTTTATTACTTCATTAAATGTTAATTGTTACTTGAAATTTTTCTTACGAATTGTTTTAATTGCTTTTTTTTTTTTTTCTATTTTCGGCACTTGTAAATGTTAAAAAGTATAGGTTTATTTCATGAAGATGTAATTTAATATTAGAATTGTAGAAACTTTTGACTTGTGAGATGTTCTGATCAGACTTGCAGAACATTATATATATCTGTAACTCTGTAGTAAGCTAGCGTCAGTATGTCGAGAGATAATATGGTCCCATAACGTAGTTAACATCAATAATTATAGAGATGTTGATTCTGCTGTTGTTAATGTCAAGCTAACGGACAATGTTGGAAGTGTCATGTCATTTCCGGTTAGCTGATAGTGTTCTCTACTGCGTTAATAATATAAACAATATAACGGGCTTAATGATAGCGAATAAAATTTAAAGTAGTTAAATTAAACAGATTAATTCAAGAAACTACTTACTTTTGAAAGATCCCAAGGGAAAAAAAAAAATGGAACATTCGTATAAGATTTATTGTCTGAACTAATTATATATTATAATTAATAAACGCTTAGCTTTCTCTTATTTAAATTTCCGGCGAACTAAATAAGTTTTGGTAAAATAAATGGAAGATTCTAATTTATTTTTTTTGAAATAACATAACTAATTGCAATTATTCAATAATATCACTGAATACTAATCCTTTAACCCTTGAGTCGTCACCTTTCGTAAAGTGCTATAAGCCGTCACCTCGGGCCACATTGACCCAACATTAAAAATCATTAAATAGAAAGTGAAAACTAATTAATATCATGTTATGGGGAACAGAAATCAAACCTAAAGTGTTTATTTACACTTAAATAAAACAGAATTAAAAATTAAAAACTAAATACATAACATAAAAATGTAAATTCTAAATGAGGTACTACTAAGCCTGTAATAAAAAAATAAGGAAATTATTGAGAATTTACAGTTAAAATTAAAACAATTAGTTAGTTATAATTATTTCTGCAGTTACTGCAAATAGTTACTGAGTGTATCTTGCATATGTAGTTTTTACAGTTACTGCAAAAATTAGGATACTTATTGTCCCTTGTACTAAGGCATATGTGGCATCTCATTCGTTTTTTTAGGGTTTGGAATTTCTACTTCATTTGTTGCAATCGGGAGTATTTTTGCGCCTTCTTCTTGCAGATACATATTGATCCTTATCTTCAAATTCCGTGGGATCACGGTGCTCAGCGACCTTCTTATAATGACATTTCGCACTAACTGATGCCCCAAACTTTTGAGGAAGGTGCGTCGGTCCATTTTGAAATTTATATTTTTACGTTGGTTTAATTGTTTGGTTCCCTTTCATGAACTATTTCTGGCTCATTATCACTTGCTGATTGATCTGTATGAGTGTCATGATCGCTTCTTTCTTCACCGTCACTTCCATCTTCTTCTGAATCATCAATTTCAGAGTCTAAGTTAAACGGAATATCTCCTTCTTCACGATTTTGACTTTCAAATTCCTCTAAGATTTCTTCATTTGTAACAAATCTTGGTCTGGCTGATATCTGAAATGTAACATTATTCCACAGAAATAAGAAAACCATTACCTTGTCAATAGATATTTAGGAAAAGATTATGAACAGCAACAACAATAAATATTGTTTTTCTTCCAACAGAATAATTTGAACAAAGTTGGTCATTAGTATCGACCCCTCCCTTGGTGGCATTGTAAAATGTTATAATTTCGGGTTTATTTGGCCAAAGAAAACACTACTGGTCCATCTCGATCCTAAAAATCTTTTAAGTTAATGTGATCTCCCCTACACATTCCTGTCAATATGAGGAGTCCGATGACACCCCTCATTTCATCCGAATCTGTTTTTCGACAGTCTTGGTAGCGTTTATAATGCAAGCGAGCCAATTCAATGTAAGTGTTGGTATTCTCAACTAAAAGATTTATTTCATCATTGAAAAAATAGAAAATGCAGCCAATTCATTTTCAGTATCTTGAAATTTTTGGCGCACTCGGGTAAATTTTTTATTATATTTATTTTTGTTGTTCGACTGCTTGCTCGCAGAGGTTCACTGTTCCACCTAATTGCTTTACTCTTTGAAATGAAATTGTTTGGTTCCCTTTCATGAACTATTTCTGGCTCATTATCACTTGCTGATTGATCTGTATGAGTGTCATGATCGCTTCTTTCTTCACCGTCACTTCCATCTTCTTCTGAATCATCAATTTCAGAGTCTAAGTTAAACGGAATATCTCCTTCTTTACGATTTTGTCTTTCAAATTCCTCTAAGATTTCTTCATTTGTAACAAATCTTGGTCTGGCTGATATCTGAAATGTAACATTATTCCACAGAAATAAGAAAACCATTACCTTGTCAATAGATATTTAGGAAAAGATTATGAACAGCAACAACAATAAAAAAATACTTTTATTGATTCAAATCAAAGAATTACTTACTTCGCAATCAGTTTTATTGGAGGAAAAAGTAGTTATACAAATTGTCACCTCGGTTCGAAGTAGAGTTTTTAAGATTTACACACAGAATCACCTCGGGTCAAAATACTAAGAAATGAACTGCACACGCCGTCACCTCGGGTCAGAATGGCTGATTCGAGCCCATAAAACCGGCGGCGGGAAAAAGACCAATGCCATCTCAATCAAAATACGTCAAAAAGAGAAAAATAAAAATTTCGCTAGCCTAACCAACTTAGATATAAAAATAGAAGACTTAAAAGTATGAGCCAATATGATCCGACGTGACGGCTGAAGGGTTAAGCTCGTTTTTCTTAAATTTATAATGAGTTATACTTTACCCGCATGACCTAAGTGTCTTGAATGAATTCTCTGCAATAATTTTTTATTTTATTTTGGCGCATCAACATCTTTGGTCATTAGCGCCGTCTGCAATAATAATTATTATTACCCTGCGGTTGTGTTGATGGTTGGAAACCATCGAAAATTGATGAGTAATAAAATAAAGTGAGTTTTCTTCACAGAGAAATGTTTACTCCATCATAAAAGCTTTTTACTTGATAAAGTGTAAACATGTTGTTGAATAACTGTTGTATTTGTAACACCCGAATTATTCAAGTTGTCTCTGATAGGTTCTTAATTTTGTTTTTTACTAATACATCAGACTCTCCTGGGTTGAAATATTCAATAGGCCCATTCATATTGCAAGGTTGGTTAAGTCCAATTTTATGTAATAAAACTGTTGGGGTCAGTGCTGGTATTCCTCTAAGGTTGACTGACTGACCAGGCTTAATTATTTTTAATTGTTGAAGCTAATGAACTGTTTACATGTTCTTTGTGTACTAATAGAGTTAGTTTTATGACTTCTACATACTTAAACGGTCATTCCAAATAAAATAAACTATATGAATAGAATAGAAATTCTGAAAATGGAATTTTGTCTGTTCATTAACTTTTACTTCCCTTACTCCAAGTAAGAGGAATTACTATTTGATCGTGTCAACTTTTTCGATATCGGTTTCACCGGGAAACCCACGGTTTTAAGTCCCTGACAAAAAAAATGGTTTTTAGAGAATTGTGTTTGTATATATTATATATATATATATATTTACCGCGCGGTCTATGTTTTTTAGCTAGTGACAGCATAGCCCAAAAAACGAAAATCGTAGAAAGTTGAAATTGGAATATTCCGTTTAGATCTGACCGTTAATCTGACAGTAATGTATCTGCCAAATTCCTCAATCGGAAGTACCACTTTACAAGTTGCTTCTTTTACTTTTTTGCGATTTTCTCAAAAAATGGCTCCAACGATTTTCTTGAAACTTGTTACATCAACTACACCTACATGGAGCTACAACTTTTATTTGAAACATTTCTCCGAGAAAATTCATTTAAGAACACTTTTTGGGGAGGGGTGGGGGTCACGGTTTTCTCTAAAGTGCTATTTCAGTTTATTAAATAAACAATTCTATCATCTAAATAATAATATTAATTAGAATTAAATGTGTTGTTGAAATTCCGAGTTTCAATGATATCGGATGACCGGAAGTGCATTTTTAGTAGGAAGTATTTTTCACATTTCTGCTTTACTTTTGTTTTCTTTAAAAAGCTACAACTTTTATTTGTAACATTTTTTCTGGTAAAGTCATTTAAGGGGGATTCTAGGAGTGGGGTGGGGCTATGCTTTTCTCTAAACTGCTATCGTAGTTGATTATACAAGCTACCATCAAAACAAAATTAATTAGAAATAAATTGAATGCCAAAATCGGAGTTTCAAGAAATTTAGTAAACTGGAAGTGCGTTTTTACTGAACAATGTTTTCAGTTTTTGCGATTTTCTCCATAAACATCGACGAATTTCATTAAATTTGGTATACTAACTGTAAACTTTGTCAAACACAGTTTTGAAAAATGGAGTAAGAGAAAGTTGTGTGAGTGTATCACACGCAAATTTTTTTTTTTTAAATTCGTTTAATTTTAAATTAAGCGTTTTTTTTTTTGGTTTTATTGATACTTTTATTGGTACTGTCTCTATTAAATTTTGTGTTTGTCTGTGTGAGTATGACGTTTAAACCATTCATCCCAGTTTGACGTGATTTGGCACTTTATTTTTACTTTCTCTTACTCCTAGTAAGAGGAAGTATTGTAATCGTGTCAAATTTTAGATATCGAGTTTTCACCGGGAAAAAAAAAAAATAATGCCGTTTTGACGGTCCCTGAAGGTCAAACCAGTGGTTTTTTTTTAGCAAATGGTCTGTGTGTGGTGTGTTTGGTGTGTGTCCGGTGTGTGTGTGGTTGTGGTGTGTGTGTGTTTGTATGTATTATGTATTTGAACATCATAGCTCAAAAAACGAAAAACCGAGAAAGTAAACTTGATATTCCATTTAGCATCACCATGGGATCTGACTGTACGTTATCTGTAAAAATTCCTCAACCGGAAGTACCACTTTACTAGTTGGATTTTTTTACTTTTTTTGCGATTTTTCTCAAAAATGGCTCCGACGATTTTCTTTAAACTTTAAACATCAACCACACATACAAAGAGCTACAACTTTTATTAGAAACATTTCTCAGGGAAAATGCACTGAAGGGCACTTTTGGGGGATGGGTGGTGTTAGGTTTCCATCTAAAGTGCTATTTCAGTTTATTCCCATTCTGTCCATCTAATATGTTAATTAGAATTTAAATATGTTGTTGCAATTCGAGTTTGAAACAAATCGGATAACCGGAAGTGCGTTTACTTTACCACTTTAACTAAATGCTTTATTTTTTCACTTGTTCAAATTTTCTCAAACAATGGCTCCGACGATTTTTTATAACTTCGTAATAACAAAAAGCAAAGATTCTACAACCTTTTTATCTAAACTTTCTCTGGGAAAATTCTTTTAAGGGCACTTTTAAGGGGAGGGGGTAGGGTTAGCTTTTTTTCCAGCTAAAGTGCTATCATAGTTGATTATACAATTCTACCATACAAACAAAATTAATTTCAACTAAATAGGTGGCCAAAATTCCAAGTTTCAATAAAATTAGTAAACCGGAAGTGCGCTTTTACTGAACAGTTTTTTTCAGTTTTCTACGAATTTCCTTAAATTTGGTACACAAACTATAAAATTTGTCAATTATACTTTTGAGAACAGGAGTAAGAGAAAGTTGTGTGAGTGTTTCACACCAGATTTTTTTCTCTTCATCTGTTTACAAGGAAAAACTTCTATATAACTTACAAGTTGAATCTTGAATTAAAAATAGATTTTTCAAATAAAATAGTTGGGAGCGGCCTTGTTAAAAAAAAAACTGTGTTGAAGTTTTTATGATACTCAAAAGTATCAGATTTGAAAATTGTTTATCCACAATTAATAGGCGAACGGTTTTTTTAATATTTTATTTATTTATTATTAATATTATTTTTATATACAGTCTTGAAGACTATATCCATCCGCTTCAACAAGGCCATGATGTGTATTTTGTTCCAATTGAGCAAACTCCAAAGTTACGCTTGGTTTGGTAAGGGCACACAAACAATATTTTTATTAAACAAAAAAAAAAAATGTAAAAGAAACTTTATAGCTGAACAAATATTAATAATCATTATTCAATAGTTATTCATATATAAGAGAAATATATATGTTTTTCTCTTACTATAGTCAGAAGTATTGTGGTCGTTTCTACTGGAAATTCATGTTTTGTAGTCCACTCAATACGAAATAAATGTTTTTAGCTGGTTGGCGTTTAGGTCATTGCCGCCCAGAGCCATCTCAGTGCACTGCCGGCCTCCAGACTGTGTTCTCTCGTTACAATAACACAGGGAGAGCTGTAGAGCCTCCTAGGAAGAGTAAATCTAAGAGAGTACCGCTGGACTCGAACCTGGGCCCTTCGCTGGGAAGTCCACTGCGCTAACCACTGAAACTTCCCTAGGAATTTTTTTCTGAATTTTTTTTAAAAAAGCCTTCAACGATTTTCTTTCAATTTGCAATGCTAAATCTCCAGATATAATTCGGTCTCTGTTAATGGATATTACGCTTAGTATTATCCCTTATTATTACTTTCTCTTACTCCTAGTAAGAGGAAG